>PVHP010003843.1:0-75653 GCA_004024765.1 Zapus hudsonius
CATTCATTTGTTTGTGGGGGACACCTGGATCAAACCATGACAGTGACTGACCGAATAATGGGATGACAACCAAGAATATTTTGCCCACTGGCCAAATAGTTTTTATTCGTAAGAGAACAATAGGAATTATTAGGACCATCCAGCTTTGATCACATTAAGAATATAAGACAATTAAATGTAAATACTTTAGATCCAGCTTCATGATGATTCAAGTTCTGGTTTCAAGTGCAGCAGTTTCAAACCCTATAGACAGCCAAGTCTAAAAGCAGAAAAAGGAAAAATGTTTTAGCTCATCAATCAGGCCATTAGAATTCCCATTTCCTAAGATTTTTAATTGTATTCAAGTTCTCAGTTAATTGGAGCAAATCTGTTATTCTCAGATTCAAGTGTTAACCTCTGTGGTAGTTTGAATGGGTGTCCAGCAATAGATTCAAGAGTTTATTAAAGTTTTTCTCCAGCTGCCTTGCTGGAGGGTGTGTCTCCTTGGCCAGATCCTAAGGTGTTTCTGGGGTTGGTGTGGAATTCCAGCTATACATATGCAAACAGCAGTCCCAGCTCAAGCTAGAGTTCCTGCTGTTTGTGTGTTGGAGTGTGTTTGCTTGCCCTTGGAGTTGCTGGTGATGGGTTTTTCTCTCTCTGTTTTGACCTGAGAAAGGGGGCCAGTCTCTTTCACCCTTCTGGAACTTCCTCTGGATCTGTTACTTCAATAAATACTTTTTCCTCCCAAAATTGTGCCTCGTTTGGAGATTCATCCCAGTGGTGTGTGGCTGACTCCGACAGCCTCATGCAGAGACATTTTCACAGACACAATCACTGTCTCATTCAATCCAGTGATTAGACATTTTATGCACCAGTCAAGTTGACGCATAACATTATCCACCACAAAGCCCAATGGAAAACCAACTATATAGCAGTTAAGACCATGTTCTCCAAGAAAGGTTCTTTGGGTCCTTGGAGAATAATCATCCCAGTAGAACAAGACTGTTTGTTGTGTAGAAGTTTACAGAAAAACCTGGCATACATAGAATCCAAGATTAATATTCAACAGATTATCAAATGAAGAGATCAACAATACATGTTCTTATTAGGCATGTCTACCCATGGGAAGTTCAAGATATGACCTGACAAGGATAACCTTATATTCATAGAGAAGATTTTTAATATTTTCCAACTTCACTAAATCTGTATTGAAAAGGTTAGCTTTATCTCTACCCTAATGGTGAATGGATCTTTTGAAACATATTAGCTTACAAAACGTGTTGGAACACACGAACTATGACATTTTCAAACTTTATTTATATTCTCCTCATTACACTGTTGTGGTCCGATGTTGACCACCCCTCAGAAGGACAGAGGACACACGTGATAATGCAAGTCACACAACGAGGTTTATTTCCAGCTAGCTGAGATCCATTGACCTGCCCGGCATAGTGGGAGTCATGGACCCCAGCTGCAAATTTTTTCCAACATATATATATATACAGTTTGAGCCAGTGGGCTTCTATCATAGCAAATCACAGCACATGGCAAGAAATTCATAAAATATTCTTTTAAAATGATTTTTGAAGCTAAAGGCAGGAACACATTCTACCTGGGTGACTGGCCAGTGCATAAGGGTTCAGATGCTCTAAAGTGATTGGTCCCGATTGCTTCCCCTGTGAATTTTGAGGCATAAGCCTGCACATCCTGACTAGTCACTTATTACCTGTCTGATGTATTCTTTGGCATAAGACCTTCTGGCTACATCCTGGTGGTCATGTATACATTCTGGGAGCCTAATCTCTAGGCAAACGTGTATTTTTTTTTTCGACAGGCCAAGACCTTTGCCCCACTTTTACCAGAATGGAGTTCCCTTTACATTCCGGGGAGAGGACCAAGGGAGAGGGGGGCTTATGGGCTGTTTCATACAGCAGTTATTCATTCTGTCGTGGCTGGGCTTGAATTAAAACATATCCCAACATAAAAGCTAAACCAAACTCTAATCCTAACAACACTCTCTTGTTCTCTTCTTCACATCTCCTGTCCTCCTCTTTCTTCCTCTAACTATTTCCCCTTCTGTTTCCATGCAGATGTTGGATCTTATAGACTATTTACAGCAAGTTGTGACAAGCGGTAGACAATGGAATCAGCACTGGATCAAGACAAGGCTGCACAGGGAGAAAGGGAAAGTGCTGCAGCTGTGAGAGAGGGCATTCACAGAATGTATACTGGAAAACAAAAGGAAAGGTTTTCAAGTTTTAACCTTGGCTGGAAGTTCCCAGTGTAAGCTGTGTACTAGCAAGCAGAGGTTAGTAAACAGTGAAATGGGGTTGATGAACAGAGCATGGGAATTATGGAAATGTGAACTTAAAAAAACCCTATGACTAGGATGCTGAAGATTTTAATGGGAAAATAGACAATATGCAAGAATAGTTGCATGATGGAAGAATAGATGAGAGTTTCTAAGCAGTAATCTGAAAGAGTTGCTGGAGTTCAAAACCTGTGACAGATACGAAGAAAGTCTATGATGGCTTATTAGTAGATCAGGAGTGGCTGAGGAAATATCTCTGAGTTTAAAGGTATATAAAAAAGGAATTTCCAAAACTGAAAAAGGCACTGAGAAAATACAGCCATAAACCATTGAATGTTCAAGAATTCTGTGATAACAAGGATGTAATACATGCATAACTAATACCTGAAGAAAAGAAAGAATAGACACATAAAGCAACAGTGAATGAGAACTTCCCCTCGAAATTCATGTTAGATACCAAATGTAATTTCAGAGACCCAGTAACCTTAGAGAACACCAACTATGATAAATACTTTAAAAAAGAACATCTAGAAATATCATGTTTAAACTTCAGGAAAATCACATCTGGCTCAAGGTCTGATGCTTGCTTCAGTTCTTTGAACTTTCTGACTTTTGGTATGTTTCGTAGTGTTTTATTGGAAATCAAATGTAATGTACTAAGTAAAAGGAAGTCAGGAAATAGACCTAGATTTGTTTACAGTGTGGCTGTAGATGTTGATAAAGGAAATGGGCAAATTTGGGTCTTTGGTAACTTTTTGCCTCTTAACTTGAACTTTGCAGCCTCTAAATGTTTTACCCCTCCCCCCCACCCTCTTCTGGAATGGAGCAGGGTGGCTAGATCCCTAGAGCAGGGTATTTGCCTTTCATTGAGTCAGTTGGCCTGACAAAACCCCAGCAGGTTTAGCTCTGGGTGACCTGTTTCTTCAGAGGCAGACCATACTTAGAAGAGCAAAACACTTCTCAATGGTCTCTTCTCTGCTCATGGCTTCTGTTGGGCAAGTTGTGATTCTCTGTGTCTGTCTGTCTGTCTGTCTGTCTGTCTGTCTGTCTGTCTCTTCAGCTTGGTAAATGGCAGTTTTCTCCATGACTGCACATCACTGCTGGATGTGAGAAGAGTGGTTGATGTCTTAGCTCACACAGTGTCTGTGCCAGGATGCAGCGATGCTGGTGAAGCTTACAATGTGGGACCAGACATCGGATTCTGCCGTGTACTTCATATGTTCTAGTGATTATTGTTTTAAAATACTGTTTGTAAAATAATGGCTTAAGCCAGAATGATGCTGCAGTGTTTTCACAGAGGATTTGCTTTTCTTTTGCCAGGGACTTAGACAAAATTATAATCTGATGTCAGTGTAGTATACCTTTAGGAAATGATGTGACAAGAAGTTAAATTGCTGTCCCCATGAGGAACTACTCTTCTGATTCCAGATGCAGGAAATGGAGGATTACCAGAAGGGTTTCCATTGGGAATCCTGAATGAATTCCAGCTTTTCCCTGGATTCTCACTGTTGTGAACTCATCATTCAGCCACTGTCTTCTCAGATGTGCCAATGGCACATTGAAAAGCAACTCCAGATGCTGGGTTTAGCATCTTGACTTTTTACTTTTTAATTAACCTATTAGCACTTTTATATCTTCAATAATTTATTTTTTGCTAGGAAACCACCTCATGACTTCCTGCATATTAGGCAAGCATTATACCACTGATCTACATATACATCCCAGTAAACTTTCTGTCCTATATTTTTGCAAACACATTTGTAATCATCATATCAGTTGACATAAATCATCTCCATAAGTGCCAGGATAAATTATTTGTTTATTTGTCTACCTGATTCACTAATTTCATGTTGTGTCCGTCATCAAGTTTTATTTATCTTTATTTTCAATAGCTAACAAAATCATGGGTACCCAATAAATGTGCACAGAAAGTATAATGAAAAGAAACAGATAAAAGGAGATAAAAGTCATCAAGTTTTTTCCATGATGCTTGTGGACAATAGTTCTTATAGTATTTGGAATCATTCTTTGCTCTGGGTTATTCCAGGTTGCCCCTAGTCTGTCTCTGAAACATTCTCCCTTCCATGCCCATGAAGACTTATCTTTATTCATGTGTCTATCTTTAGAGACCTCTGCAATCTTCACAGTTTACTTAGTTGTTAGTTAACGGACCAAAGCTTCAGATTTATTTCAGGTGTGTAATTACTCAAGTAGAAAATAATCAAAAGTCTGAAACCTCAAACTATCTTTGTAATTCTCCTCTGGATTAATGGTGATAATATTTTTACAAGCTTATGAGTAGAACCGAAGCAGGCAAACATCATTCATAGAGCAATCTCACTTTGTGGTACTGGTATGAAAATTAAGTAAATGTCTATTAATAGAATGTATTTCATAGGAGAAAGGAAAATTTATATCACTATGTTATCCAACAAAAGTCCGCACTAGTTCTGACATTGTTGGAAGTTGTTACTACTTTCCTGTCATCATAAGTCTTTTGACCACCTCTTCTATTTTATGGTGTCATTTCCTCTTCATACTCAGGACTATTTGTTATACTTGCGGCAAAGAAAAGTTTTCAAGATAAGTGGAAGAAGTTAAAAGTCTGTAGCTTAGGCTGCTGCAATAAGGGCTAATGTCATTTTTTAATCATATGGATATTACAGGTAACACCATTATACTTGCCACATTTCTGACTTAATCAGGGAGTTAAAATGGCTCTGCACTTTTAAAACCATAATTCAAAAAATACCCCATGGTCTTTAAAGATTCTAAAATTTCCATTTTCTGGAATCAGGAGCCTCCAGCCTACTTTGACTGATAGATTCCTATTTTCAAGTACCCATTTGGTACACAACTCACTCCTGGGCCTCAGACTCCTCTTCCATAACTCTGTCAGGTTTGCATGAGAAACTACGGCCTTAGAAAGTCGCAAACATCATAAACAGAGAATTACCAAGTTAACTATTTCCTGCCTTGCTCATTGCCAGGTAAGGTGTAGGCTGAATAATGCCACGATAGGAACAGGAGCATTTGTGCTCCATTCATCCAACAAATATGCATTGAATGCCTATGCCATGATCATGAAAACATGAATATAAACCTGCCATCAGGGAGCCCTGGGTCCCAGAGAGCACAAATGTAGAAAAAACATGCAAAGAGGGTATGAATATCTTAAAATATTCACTGTGTTTGGGATGCTACAATTTAGCTCAGACCTAAAATGTCAAGTATATAAAGTCATGGGAAGAAACAGGATACAGAGCGATGAGAGAAGAGAATAATGTGGGTATGATGCAATGAGGAAAGGATGGGAGATGAGGCTGATGGGCCACACTAGACATGGCCTCGTGGACCTTGGAAATAAGCCTGCATGGATTTGGAGATCTGGTATCTGGGACCTTGTTTGTCTCTTTGAAAAGTTTCTCTGCTGTGAGAAGGTTAGGCAGGAGGAGACCAGTGGGGTATGGAGTTGTGGTGTAAGGAGGTGATCCTGGTATGACTTGGGACTAGAAAGGAATGATAACTAATTATTTGTGTCCACTTGACTGGCGTTCTGCCCATATATTTAGTTAAAATCCATTATAGATGTTTTATGAAATTATTTTTAAAGATGAGATTAACATTTAATCAGTGAACTTTGAGCAAAACTGATGATCTTCCATCCGGTGGAATATCTCATCCAGTTTGTAGGACATGATAAACTAAGAAGACTGAAAACACAGGGAAGTGGTGATTTTTCCAACTGAGAGTGGGTATGATGCTTTAGCTGCTCTCCTTAGCTTTGGGTGTTGGAACACCTGATACCCAGCTATTGGCACTCTTTAGGAAGCTTGTGGAACCTCAGGAAAGAGGAGGAAGTGGGTCACTGGGAGCATGCTTGCAAGCTTAACAGCCAAGTTCTACTTGCAGTTAACCTATGCTTCTGGACTTGGATGAAATATAATTCTCATTTCTCATTCTGGCCTGCCACACCTTCTGTATCATGAAGAAAGTTACTTTCAAAACTAGGAGCTGAATCAAAACTTTTCCTTCCATAAGTTATTTCTAATCAGGTGTTTTGTTCCAGCAATTAGAAAGTAACTGATTTAGAAAATGAGTTTCTGGAAGTAGGACCATGGTTGCAATAAACCTGACTGTGTAGTTCTTAGTCTTTTAAAAATGATTTTAGGGAGGAATGTGTTAGGATTCAGAACTTCGGACTAGAGAAGTCTTACAACGCTGTAACACAGAGCTCAATAAACCATTCTTCTGGGAATTTGGAAGACCATAAAGTTGATAATCTGGACTGTAGAAGCATGGTTTATGAGGCTTCAGAAGGGAACATGTACTCTATTAGTAACTGACTTGGATAGACACAGTTCATGAGATAATTTGGCAAAGAAATTGTCTGCATTTTGCCTGTGTCTAGAAAACTCGAGTGAAGCTAAATTTAAATGATATGGACTAATGTGTTTGGTGGATAAAATTTCGAGGCAGATTAGCATTGAATCTGTGGTGTAACTTCTGTTAACTGCTGTTTTTCAGTTCTACAGTGAAAGGAAGCAAAATACAGAGCAGAAAGATATGAAAAATGTGAAGTTTGAAAAGGAAAGAAATGTAAGAAAGTTTAAAGTTCCAGGTAAGGAAGCTACAGCTAACATGGCTAAATTGAAAAATAGATTAATATCATGAAAAGGAAATCTCTGTTCTATACTGACACAATAAGAAAGATGGCCTGGGTGCAAGACTCAACTATGATGGGTAATCTCTGGTTATCAACTTTATAGGATTGTGAAACACTTTGGAAACAAATCTCTGGTCATGTTAGTGAGGGATTTTGTGGATGGGGCTAGTTGATGTCAGAGGACCCACCTGTTGCAGTCAGCTTTCTTGTTGCTGCGCAGAAAGAACCCAAACAAAAGCGGCTTGTAGAGGAATGGGTTTATTAGGCTTATGGACTCGAGGGGAGACTCCATTCTGGCAGGGAAAACGATGGCATGATCAGAGGGCTGGACATCACCTCTGCCACAGCACTGCAAACAGCGGCAGGAAGGTGTGCCAAATACTGGCAAGGGGAAGCTGGCTTATAACCCCTTAAGCCTGCCCCCAACAACACAGCTTCATGGAGGTTGTAAAACCCAAACTGCCATCAGCTGAGGATCGATCTATCAGAACACATTCATTTGTTTGTGGGGGACATCTGGATCAAACCATGACACCACCCTAACTGTGTGATGACTTTCTTGATTGTATAAAAAGAAAAAAAAATAATCTGAGCATTCAGTATTTGTGTCTCTGCTTCCTCACTGTTGGATTCAATGGCCTTTCCTGCTATGAGGGACTGTCACCTGGAATCTGAAATAGACCCTTCCTCTCTTAAACTGATTTCTATCAGGTATTTTGTCCCAGCAACAAGAAGTCAACTAATACACCAACTAGTAAGAATGGAAATTCTTTTGAAAATAAAAGGCCTGAAGAAATTATCAATAAAAAGGTGGTTTTTAAAGGACTGAAGGAAGAATGCTACTTGAGTTGTCTCTTCACCCCCATCCTGTACAAAGGCTGCCGTATCAATGATCCAAAGGGGACAAGCTCCATCCTCAGCTGGCAGAATTTGGCAGCATCTCCCACTTGGCATTTGTTTTACAGTCATGAAACATGCAAGATGGAGGGGATCAGGAAGTATTGCTGGAGGAAGTGAATCAATAGGGGTGGGCCTTGAGGTTTATAGTCCAGTCCTATTTACTGTTAGCTCTCAGTGTCCTGAGTGTTGAGATATGATGCTGGTGTCTTGATTCAGCCTGCCATGCCTTCCCTGAAATGAATCAGCTTTTTTGGAAACTGTAATTCAAATTAAACTCTTTTCTTTCCATAAAGTTTTCTGTGTCTAGACTGTTATTTTTTTCATAACCACAAGAAAGTAACTGACATAGCTAGGGGGTAATAAGCTCAGTCCTTCTTAGGCCAAGCTGCCCACTCTTCAGATTGTAAGATTGTGAGCACACAATCCTCTGAGCCTATCTTTACCCAATAACATATCATCTCTCCTTCTCTCCCTCTCTTTCTCTCTCTCTCTCTCTATATATATATATGATATTATATATGCTATATATGACATTATATATTATATATTCCTATTGGTTTTGTTTCTCTGAAAAATCTTGACAAATATAAATAGTTATGGAGATGTGCATAGGAAGGGGGTTTAGTCCAGAGATTTGAAGAATAAAATCACAAATATCTTTGGATACAATGGTTATACAAATCAGAGAAATCAACAATCCTGGGCTGAAGGCGATCCTTGAGTCATTAGAAAAGAAGAAACTGGTGAGGATGTTTGGAGATAGAGAAAAATGAGAAGTGACAGAATATGGCAGTGGGATTCATAAAAACATTAAACCCATCCCAGATTCGGTGATTTTGAAATACTGTTCACTCAAAAGGGACATATGAAGCAGGCAGTTTCAAACATAGATTGAGTACATTCTGAAACTTCAGGAAAGAATAATAGTTGATAATCATTCTCATAGATCCAGGTGTTCATTGTGCCAATTACAGAACACAGAATACTCTTGATCCCAATTCTATTGCTATTTGGTTGAGGCAAAAGTGCATCTATATCACAGAGGTATCTTTTAAAACATAATATATGGCAAGCAAGTTATGATTTAGTATTACAAGACTTAGAAAGTCATATAAACATATTATGTAAGCATGCATATGAATGCTTGATTTGAAATTAAGATCCAGAAACAGTATTATTAGGTGTGTACTAATCCTTTATTAGCTACTAAAGCATAAAACCTGGATGCTTACATATGTGCAAACTGGAAAAGAAGCTTCTAGTGAAAAAGTGACTGGTGATCTTGCTTAGGATGGAGACAGCAGCAAGAAAGAGACCCCAGATGACCTCAGGTAAAAAAGGCTGCAGATATTGTACAGCTCTCAGGAAAGCTGTGAAAGGCTATGGGTGATTGTTCTAAGAGCCCGGTGGTCAGTGAGCAGGATTCTCAGAGCCCGGTGGTCAGTGAGCAGATGCTCAGAGCCTGGTGGTCAGTGAGCCGGATGCTCAAGGGCCTGGTGGCTAGTGGGTGGGTCATCAGATGTTTGCCTTCAAGGCATCAAATGCCTTCCTGTGTCTCTGCAGGAAGTGAAGGGAAGGTAGCCAACAGATAGAAAACAATCTGCTAAGCTGAGCACCTATCTTTTCATCTGTGGTAGCACACATTTGTTTTTACTTTTCTCCTTGATGTAGTGAGATCAATGTTTTAAAAAGTAGAATGAAAATAATGTGCAAAACACATATTCTTTGAAAACACAAAACTACATTGGACAATACTAATTATTTATAAGTAGACATACTACATATATCTTTGATGAATAACATACTAAATTCCTTGTCTCTGTGTTTGCATTGGCTTAGGTGTATACCCATATCCCATGGTTTAGAGAGTGAGTTCTGGATCATAGGCTGAGCAGCACGCCTTAGGAAACAATTCTTAGAAATATGTGGACTGGATACACCAGAAAATAGCCTGAAATTAGGGTAATTTGATGCCTAAGGGCTTGGAGTTGTTGCAGCTTGGGTATTAGAGCCCAGGTTTTGGCAGCAGACAGGACATCTGAGGAAGCCAACTCTTGTCCCTGCTGGGTGATGGAGGCCTTCATCCTAGAAGATACCAGAGTCAGGAGGAGCTGCTTTCTTGTGGGTGAATCTGACTCCTGCCATCGTGTTCCAGTGCTATTTCTGTCTCGAGTCACTGAAGAATGGATGACAGCAAGGGCACAGAGCCACCAGCCCAGCCTATCTCTTCTGGCAATGGCAGCAGAAGCTTTAAGGGCTTTCCAGACCACACTTCTCATTTAGGACGTGCTAAAGAACAACTACATTTGCCCAGGCAAGACTCAGTGCCATGCTACCTGTGGGTTCTTCAGTAATAGGATCTTACCTTTGGCCTGGGGTGGGTATTTCAAGAGCTTTGACAGAATCCTGACTTGCTTTGAGGACCTTGTGGGTCTCTGATCAACAGCTCAGTGTGGGAAGGAACCAATGACTGGGACAGGGAGTTGCAGGTCTGGTCAATTTTTCATGGGGTTCAGCTTCCTCCCAGGGGATACCCACTTCTTCCTCGAGAGTTTACTGTATGAAAGTAAGGATTTGAAGATTTTGCTTCATTATTGGCTTTGCTTATTGTATAAGCCCTCCCCTCCTCCCTCCCCATTCATTCCACCTTTTTCACGGTCTCTCATTTTCCCCGGCAGATATGCTTAGAGTTTAAGCTTATCCTGGTTAGACTGCATATGAGGGAGGATATTTGGCATTTGACTCTGTTCTTTTGTGAGTATGCTAAGTAAGATATGCCCCAAGTCAGTCCACTTTTCTTTAAATTTTATTATGTCTTTTTCCTTACAGCTGAGTAGAATTCCATCCTGTAAATATACCACAACTTTGATAGCCATTTGTCCAGGGATGGGCATTTGGGTTGATTCCAATTTTTGGCTATTATGAATTGAGCTGCAAAAATATGGTTGAGCAAATGTCTCTGTGCCAAGATGTGACATCTACTAGGGTAGATGCCTAGTAGGGGCATAGCTGGGTCCATTGGTAGCTCTATGTCCAATCTGTTCAGGAGTCTCCACAGTGCTTTCCATAGTGGTTTAATGAGCTTGCAATTCCACCAGCAGTGAGTGAGGGCTCCTTTTCCCCCATATCCTCGTCAGCACTATTGTTGGATCTCTTTATGATCGCTGTTCTGACTGGAGTAAGGCAGAATCTCACTGTAGTTTAATTTGAATTTCCCTGATGATTAAGGATGGTGAGCACTTTCTTAAGTGAGAATAGGCCATTTGTGTTTCCTCCTCTGTGAATTCTCTTTTGAGATCAGTGCCCCATTTTGTGAGGTGAATGTTTGATTTTTTATTATTTGTTTTATTTAGTTCTTTGTAAGTTCTAGATACTAGTCTTCTGTGTTATAGCTGGCAAAAATCATCTCCCAGTTTGATGGTGGCCTATTGGTTCTGAGAATGGTATGCTTGCCTGTACAGAAGCTTTTAAGCTTGATGAGGTCCCATTGGTTAAGTGATTGTTTCACTTCCTGGGCTACTGGAAATTTGCTCAGGAAGTTTTTCCCTACTCCTATCTCATGGAGAGTTCCTCCTATTTTTTCTTCCAGGGTTTTAAGGGTTACAGATAGAGCTTCATCTTTACCTCTATTTCAACTTGAGCCTGTTTACAGCAACATACAGATAACAATGAAATCAAGACCAAGTGGAAAACAATCAAGACAAAGAACATAAACATAAAAACTAATGTCAAGATTATGGAAACACACAATGTGCCCACCTTACAACTGAATATCATTTCTAGAAGCTTCTTATGAACCTATTTAAAAATACATAGTCAGCAACTTCAATGTTAAAATGTAATTAGTGGTTTCCTCTCTTCTTAAGCAGAGTAACTAGTCTTAAAGCATTGCTGTCCTAAAGTACAAAAAATAAGGGTTGATATAGGGAAGTTTGACCTCCCGTTCCTCTAAGTGTTAGACAAACAGCTGTTTTTAGGAAACTAGATCTCAGAGGATGTAAACACATTTTGCTTTAGCTGAATGCTCTAACATGCACTCAGTGTAACTCTTCAACATGTGAGTGTCAAAATGCATGCATGGTGTTCAGGAATGCAGATCATTCAAGCAGACCTTAGCATTTACTCTGAGTTCATTACAAATGATTATACTAAATTGCTTTTCACATAAATAAAATATGATTCCAAGACAAGTGCCACCACAAAACAGTGTTGAAAGTTAACCTATGGAGGTGGTAAGGCAGAGGTGTGGGTGTGACTGGGACAAATGCTTATGAAAGAACAGCATCAGGGGTTTTCTCCCCAGCTGCCTTCTTACCATGAGAAGGGCTTTTCCTGCTTGCGTTGCTTCTCTGTCCAATGTGGTTTCCGTGTGAGTGGGCAGCAAGTGTGCACATTGACTCACAAGGCTAGGAGCACATCATCTTCTCTGCTTTGTTGTCACTCTTCTGACCAAATGTGCAGTAGTCTCAGCCCAAGAGTCTATTTTAACAAAGGAGATTTGAAAGACAATGGATATTTATTTTCAACTTGTTAAAACTTCAGAAGTGGAGAAATTCCATGCATATACACTGTGGTGGTTTGAACATAAAAATGCCCTCCATAGCCTCAAGTACTTGTTATTAAGCCTCCTTTGTCCCCATCTGGTGGAGCCTTTGGGAGAGAGAGCCTTGCTGGAAGAGGTGGGCTATTGGGATGGGCCTTCGGATTTTATAGCCTAGTCCACTTGCCAAATATGCTGTGATGTGTCAGCTACAATCAACTAGTAATCATGAGAATCCAGTGGTTACTTATTCCTTTTTTATTCATTTAAAAATAATTTTTAACAAAGAATAAATAAAATGTAATTTGGTTCTATTTTTACCTTTATTTCTAAACCATATCCTATTCCAATTTATGAGAGTTTTTCCTTTGTGCAAAATGATGGGCTGCATTATTGCATTTTCCTAGATGTTTATCACACATTTGCTTTATT
Organism: Zapus hudsonius; assembly: GCA_004024765.1. NCBI lineage: Eukaryota > Metazoa > Chordata > Mammalia > Rodentia > Dipodidae > Zapus > Zapus hudsonius. The sequence goes on from PVHP010003843.1 coordinate 12,829, forward strand.
TCAAATATCTTTTTATTAGCATCCCTTCATGTTTTTCTTAAGATCATTTGAATATGATCATTTACTTACATTCTAGGTGTATTATGATGGGTTTCAGGTTGTTTTCAAGTAGAGCTTGATGCTCAGCAGCCATTAGCAGGGGGATGGCTATAGCTTTCCTCATCCCTGAAAACTGTTGAGCAAGCAGATGATGTGGGAAGAAGCAGGGTCTAGAATGGTGAGTCAGGTAGAGTGCTTGCCTAGCTTAAGCCATGGCCAGGCTAGATCCCCAGAACCATATAGAAAAGTAAACACATGAAAGACAGTTGAACCATGCAATGCTTCGAAGTAGCCAAACACATAGCTAGCTCTACCACCCACCGAGCACTGCACCTCAGATGGCCAAGGGTAAGGTTATTGTAGCAGAATGTTGAGACAAACTCATCCTGTTAGAGAGAAAACAAGTTAGCCGAGAAGCACATTCCTCTGCTGCTCCACTATGGCTTGTCCAGACAGAACCAGGGAAGGGCTCAAGGCCCCACATAGTTTTGTACAATCTGTCTTTCACTTTCCTCATGTCTCAGTTTCTTTGGCTAAAAATAAGCAATGTAGTCATTTAAATCTTTCTAATGAATTTTTCCAGACATTGCCACTTAGTTAATAATTCCTGAACGACTGGTAGACCTTGACACAGTTTATGAAAAAAATGGATGTCTTAAGACTGAATTAAAGAGTTATTCACTTTTTAGCTCAGTATGTGACAGTACACATAAAAGTGAAGCCTTATCCAAAGCCTGTGGAACATTAACTGAGCAGGTGGAGCAGAATCTGTCTTTTATGTATCTGTGCCTCATGCCCTTTGGTTGAAAAGAGGGATTCAGGAACCTGACTGAAGTTTGGAGAAGCATCCACACTCTGCTTGGGGTGATCATTTGCCATCTAAAAAGTAGCATGTCCACTATGCTATCCTTCATCCTACAAGGAGAGGGAGGAACATGGCGTGTGCTCACGTAGACTGCTGTTGCTCTCTTTTTACTATAAAGATTTGATAGTTAACATAACAATATTTGTACACAATTATTTGTATTTGGACTTCCAAAGTTTTGTAGGTCATTAATAATTCTTAGAATTAGAACATTCTTTTTTATTGCTTCTAAATGCAAATCTTAATTTACTGAATGAATGAATGACTGGTCTCTTAAAATTTAACCACTACTAGATTTTTGATTTACTTATTCCTTCACTTATGCACTCACACATAAAACAAAACCATGTAACATGTGTATTTAACAGTATTTTGTAGGCATAATGGCTGGTCAATAGTAATGGTTGTCCATCATTTTAAAAATTTTCAGTGTTTCAATGGATTCCACTTTGAACAGTAATGATTTAAAACTTGAGTTATCTCTCTGAATAAACTAAAAGTCTAACAATTCTCTTATTAGAAAACTAAGTGCAAAACACAAACCTCAAATGTGGAAAGATAAGTGAGTAAACTGAATCATATTTGAAATCATTCCATCATGAGCAAAAGATATTGGAGCCAGAAATGTCAAAGAACAAGGAACCATGACTTAGAGTAACTGCTACAGAGTGAGAAGCTTTGCAGGGGTTGCAGTCTGGGAAAGACTACACTTCTGGAATTCTATTCTGGAAGTGGAGATGAGAAGTATGATTGCAATCCACTACCAGAGTGCTCTAAGAATGTTAGTGGAAAGAGAAATGGTGTTGATCCATTTGCACACTCATGTCAGAGGAAATGGCCCTCCACTCGGAAGTGGAAGGAGAAGCATTGGGGTGATGTCACTGGACTTACCAACGTATGAACAGGATGACCTAACAGGAATGTTTTCACTCTTACCATGTGCTCCATGACAATCCATCCTTAGCAAACACCCCATGAAGTCATGTTCCCTTGTTCATTCAAGACTCCTGACTATCCTAATTGCCATTAATAGGAAGTTCCAGGTGTTTCCAGCCAGATGTCTCTGGTAATTATGGCTTCCAAGCCAAGGACAGCTGATGGTATAATCATTAGCAAGGTATTTGTAGGCAAATATATTGCCTCCAAGGCTAAAGGAGACTTTAAATATTTATTTTCATAAAAAATAAAAAATATTTAAGGAGAAAGAAATAGCAGATGTCCATTGGGTTTTAGAAAGCTTTATTGTGGCTAATTTCTTGCTGTGTTGAGTATTGTTTTAAGAGTATTTCCAGGTTCCTAAAACTGTCTAAAATGTGGTTTAGTGTGTGTGTCCAACCTGCAGCCTTGGATTTTGCAGCTTCATGGTACCACACACTTAGTTTTGTACAGTAACACTGATGACATCTAAGTATTAGAATCCACCTTGTTTGTCTTAGCTTTCAAAGTAATTTATAATTCTGGTTATTGCATGATGTGAAGAGTGCTATTATTAATACTGAATCCTGAGTCCATACAGAAAACATTATTGGGGGAATAAATGAAATATGGGTGGTAGGTTGTCCTCGATTCAATTCCCAGTATATAAAATCAGGAAAGACTAAAGTTCTATCTTTCTAAAATATACCTGATACCTAGAGTGCTGCATGTACTTAATACTTTATGTAATTTCTTCCCCTCTAAATTTTTTTTCACGTCTTAAAATGGCACTAGTGTTTCTCAAAAGGTACACGATTTCAGTGAGAGGTGACACATTTTAACTGCCTGCCTGAAATATTTCTGGTATCCCGCTGGGGACAGACAGTATAGGGAAAATCTTTTGTAGAAAGTTAAACCAAAGATCTAAATAGATGGGATTTTTTTCTTTTGCTCTCAGTTGGGGAACAGAATAAAAAAATCCCATCTATTTTTGAGACTGCAAAGATTTCTAGACTTCGTGAGAGGTGCATGAGCAGAGTCAGGGCCCTTGATTTTGTCAGCACTAGTCAACATTCGGGGCGTGATTCAGGCACATGTGAGAACGCGAAGTTTAAATGTTGCAGTTTGAACAGCTAAAACCTGTCTAAACAGCCGGTTAGAAATCCAATGGGAAAATATTCAGCAAGCTGTGCTATATGGAAAAGTCAGATTCAAAGACTAGATCGACAGACATTTATTGCCAACAGAGGATTAAGTATGAGTTTTATAAAGCATGGTTTTCCACTGCACAGGTATCTTTCAAAGCCTTGGGTGTGGTTCTAGCATGTATTTACAAGATGTTTTTGTGATATTGGAAAATCTATATTTGCAATTGTTTCAATTCGACCTATCATTTCCTTGCCTTTATTATTCTATAGGCTTGGTTATGAAGAGTAGTTTCACTGGAAGCGGACAGGGATGCAGATGGTACTGAAAGGGGAAGGGCCAGGGCTCTTTTGCAGTGTGGGCGGATGGATGGGATCTGAGTGATTCTCAATATCTCTGTCTACACATGGGTTAGGGCGTTTCCTTTTGGCACTGTATTTTCAACAATGACTACATCCTTAGAATAATCAGGCTTTTAAGATTTTTTGTCTGTTTGTACACAGAGCAAAAGTTTATACAAAAAAGACTACTTGACTACAGGGTTATACTGACTTCATGATTAAACCCTGATAAGTTTATAATTTCCACTTGTACTGGGAAATTATGTGGACTGCTGTTGCTGATAATTTCTTTTTTGCTCCATTGAAGAGTTATATTCAAATTAATATTCCAATTAATTTTTTTTGTTTGCTCAATTAGAACACTATGAAGGTGAAAATTTGAGTCCAAACAGTGACAGAGAATCCGGTGTTTTTTAGGCTTTCATTGTTTTAGACACAATTACAGTCATATTTAAACATCAGGATAAGTTAACTCAAAAGGGATAAGTGGCCTAATCAAAAGAAAGAAAGTCATAAAACTATCAGAGAAAATCACAGGAAAGCTTCTTTATCATGTGGGTCTTGATAATGCAATCTCAGATTTGATCACATAACCCAAAGCAATGAAAGTAGAAAAATAAATCAATAAGACTCATTAAAATTAAAATTTTGCGAATCAAGGGATATTGTCCAGAAACTAATACAATGGGATAAAATACTTGCAAATAAAAATGAAGATAATGGTTTAAAATGTACAAATAACTCAGAACTATTACAACTCAATGACCCAAAAGACCATTCATTATTTTAAACATAGTCGAAAATCATTTTTTCCGAAAGAAAATATACAAATGACAAGAAGCACATAAATAAAGTTCAACTGCATTGGTCATTAAGTAAATCAAAACCACAAGGAGATCCCATTTCCAGACCTTAGTGTGTCCAGCCATTGAGAATAACAGAAGAACACTAACAAGGGTTGGACAGGACCTGCAGCAGGAATAAATATTTGAAGTGAATGTTGAGTAATGACAGCTCTTCCCCTTTTTTCAGGAACTGGATGGACTCCCAGAGAAAGGCAGAAGGAATTTATTAAGACTGACACCTCAGGAGCCTGGGCTCTGATCATGGAATCACACATGTTCTGTACAAATTTCATGCTACTATGATTCAGAGAGAGAGAGAGAGAGAGAGAGAGAGAGAGGAGAGAGAGAGAGAATAAAAGTAGGAAAATCATCAGATCATCTAATTTCAGATCTGGCATAGATCCCATGGTGCACAACCTATGCTTTTCAAAATTATTTTCCACTATCTGAAGTATTTATTGGTGTTAGGGATCAAAATGGTACTTTAAAAAGAGAATAATATAGTACCAATACATGTAATAATTTCATTAAATTGTTCGAAGCATAGGAGAGTTCATTCTTGCTAAATTCTTTTTTTTTTAATATTTATTTATTCATTTTCAAGCAGAAAGATACAGAGAGAGAGAGGAGGAGAGAGAGAAAGAGAGAGAGAAAGTGAGAGTGCACACCAGGGTCTGGCTTATGTGGGTCCTGGGGAATTGAACCAGAGGCCTTAGGCACTGGAGGCAAGTGCCTTAACCGCTGAGCCATCTCTCCAGCCCCATTCTTGCTAAATTCTGTAACTGTTTTAAATTCACTTGAAACTCTTTTGGCTCCAGTGAGTATGGCCATTTCAGCTAGTCTGTGTTCACTTCCTGCCCTATTTCTTTCATAGTCCCTCCAAGGTCACTAGGGTCCTTCCTCAGGTTCACCTGTCCTGTGATGCCAACCATGACTGAAGGAGCAGATAACTGACAAGTGAGCAATCTCATCTGTTTGGATGATAACATTACAGCTAACATACATTAAACATTCATTATGTGTCATGCATTTAAAATACATGTATGCCCTCATTTAGTATGCATTGCCAAAATGTAGGTGTAGATATGAGCAGAAATAGGCTTCACTAAACGTCATATGTTCACATTCTACCTCCCTGTACTTGACAATGTGACTGTATCAGAAGATAGGTCATTTAAAGAGGACGTGGTGATAAGGAGGACTCATGTATTACAGCTGGTGTTAAAAACCAAAAGAGAAGATTGGCACATTAAATTTAGCAGGGGTACTCCTGCTCAGAGACAGCAGGGTGCTCCTGCAGAAGACACAGCACAGCGTTCCTACACAAGAGACAGCAGGGTGCTCTTGGACAGACAGTAGGGTGCTCCTGAACAGAGAGACAGCAGGGTGTTTCTGCACAAGATACAGAAGGGTGCTCTTGGACAGACTGACAGTAGGGTGCTCCTGCACAGACAGACAGCAGGGTGCTCCTGTACACAGAGACAACAGGGTGCTCCTTCACAAAGGAGCACCATTAGAAGAGCCATCTTGGAAACACCAAGGAACTCTATCCTGGTGGCATGTTGATTGTGAACTAAATCTATGAGATCTAGAACTATAAGGAAATAATTTTCTGTTGTTTAAGCCACTCAATGATACTTTGTTATGGCAGCAAGTAAATTAACAGAGCTCTGATTATCTTTCCTCCCAAGGGGAAAAGTTCTAGGGAGATTCTAGTCCAGGTCTTGGGGATATAGCTCTGTGGTTAAGAGAACTTGCTGCTTAAGCATGAGGGCCTCTATGGCTGTATATCTCCGTGTTTGACTCCCCAGAACTCACATAAAATAGTTGGGGAGGTGTGATGGAGGGTGGAGAATGCCAGGACTGGCTGACAGAGTGCTGCTCTGGGTTGAGGGAGAAACCCATCTCAAGTAAGTATGTGGATGAGTGATATGAGAAGGACTCCCAACATTATCCACTGGCCTCTCTACACATGCTCACACACATGTGCATATACCACCCACCACACTTACCACAGCACAAACCAAGATCTCGCTTGATCCAGTAGATGGGAGACCTGGTACCAAAACTAATCTGAGCTCTGAGTCCGTGCTATTACTCCTTCATAGCATTAGAAAATGACCAGTTTGGATCCATCTACCCAAAACTCTGAGCAGGCACTGTGCTGGGAACTACATGTCAGTCGCTGACATAATTTTTAAAATTCAAAGACTTTCCCATTTAGGATTTTGACCTCTCACCACTTTGCCCTCTTCCTGCTCTCTCACAAGTAGAAAGTCCTTCTTGTATTCTGCTCTCGCTCCTCCCAGGATCCTTGGGAAGGCAGCACTGCCCTGCTTCTACCACAGCTTTCTTGTCATCATTCCAGCTGTCATCAAACCAGCATCAAGCATTTCAAAATGAGGCAGCAAGAGACAATGGCCTCTTAACATTGCTTTGGCCTCTCAGAGACTGTGAAGCAGCTTCCCTCACTAAAGCCAGCTCCCAGCCTTCCTTTTCACCCTACCACAGTGTTCTCAACTCTGCATGCACACTCAGTAGTCATAACCTGAGAACACACAGTGGCTTGCTGCCCTACACTTCTGCTCATAATGAAGCTACTTGATTCTTCACCCCTAGGTGTCCTCCTTGCTTTCTTATTGGTTCAGGGACTGGTCATTCCATCTATCCTCTGGCTTGAACACTGACATAAAAGACATATGATATCAGAATTAAATTTTCAGAGGATGGGTAGGTAGAGCAGTTTGTGAAAAGAAGCAAGCTGAGACCTGAGAGTGAAATACTGAAACAATTAGAAAGTGAAAGTTATTGCATGGAAAATATCAAGAAAATAGTGAATATTGAAGTCTTGTAGCATCTGCTAGAGTGTTGAGTTACTGAACTTCAGAGGCTCAGCATGCAGCACTGTAGGGGGACGCTGGGGACATTAAATGTGGTACATGATGGAAGGAATGTTGATACTATGGAAATCAGGATTCTTCCTCTCTATGGCTTGAACATCTTGGATGCCACTGGGAGAGCACACATACCTGCCATGATCCATAGCCTCCCCTCAGGGAGAGCAGTGTCCTGACCTCAGGACCTTTAATCTTGCTCTTCCCTTGAACTTGATCTTTCATCAAATATTAGCCTGGACCATTTCTTTTCTTCTGAACTTTGCTCAAACAACTGTTAGCAAGGATTTGAATGATTATTCTGTTTAAAATCACAACTCCCTACCCTTTCGCCTGGATTTAAATTTGTTCAAGTTATAAATCACTTCCTATCATGCTACATAATTTGCCTATTAATTTATCTTTTGCTTCTTTTCTTCAACTTTGGGAAGCAGGCTTCTCTTTATTGTGTTCTTGGGTGTGTCCTAAGGCCTGGGGTAGTGCCTGGCTCTTAGTGCTTATGATGTGTTGGGAAAGAGTCTTTATACATGTATATTGTCATTTATAAACCTAATAAAATTTGAATTTATTATAACATTCAACTAGCTCCTTACCCTTTTCAACATGGAAAGATAAATATGTTTCTCCCAGCTGATGAAATCATCCTGGTGGTTCTGATGCCTGGCCCCTGATCCCTTGAGGGGGACACTGAATTTGCTCTGATTTATCCTAAAGATGTTCAGAATGCTCCCAAGCTAGTTGCACAGAAGGCTTCATGCTTGTCTTCTCACTACCAGTAAAATCATTCCAGCACACATTATTAACTGGTAATCAAATGTGTGCCGGGGATTCTGCCAGCTGGACAAGGAAAAGAGTAGGAAATAATGATCACCCCACACAGACTATGATTATAAAATTTTTCATGAGTGCACATATGCATACCTAAAGGGTATCTATTTTGCTCACATGACTTTTCCCACCCCTCGATAAGAGTTCTTTCCAACATCTATGAATCAGTGGGAATTGTGGCTGCTGGCCTGGAGTCATCCCTGTTCACCATAGAAGATTTTTAGACATAAAAAGAATAAAAATACCATCTATAATTCCAGTATTTAAAAAGGACTCATTTACTCAACAGTTCATGTTGATCTTTAGAAATCTATTTACACATTTCCATTTTGTGTCTTTCCTCAGAATTGGGGTCACATTGTTCATACCATTTACAACCTGCCTCGTTTTGTGTAATTGGACATTTTTGTATCCAGTTCTTCCTGCTTACTGCCTACATGCCATTTGTCACCTTCTCCAATAGAGTTATTAAGAGAACCCTCACAACTCCAGTGACAAAATCATCATTTTGGATGCTAAATGAAATCTAAAACACACCATAGTTTCCCCTAATGTGTGATAAATATTGTCATCTTTCCCATTCAGGCTGTGATTTATGTTCTTCAATTTTTTTCCAGGAAAGTGAAATGGGACTCCACCTTTCCTTTTCAGCTTTTATAATAGGTGATGTTTAACAGCATCCCAGGAGCCATTCTGTCCACCAGATGACAAGCATCATAACTGAGGGCCAGTGACAACTACTGCTCAACTCACAACTTCCGGTGCCTCCCAGAGCTCTGCAAGGAAGCCTTAGGAGCACGAGAAACCTTTGCACAGAAAAGATTTAATGACAAATTTCTAGGCAATAACCTTTTGTCATTCTTAACTCTAAATTTGGTTTGCACTACAAACTTTGGGGAACTGTAAATTAAAAATATCAGACATCATTTCACACTTTTTCTATTTGAAAGTGGTTTTTCTTACATGTGTGATATTGGAACAAGTTAGAAGCAAGATGCATGCACAGAGTGCCCACAGGGAAAATGTGATATGATCATGTGCATGGGGGCACTGCACTGGCAGCATCATTATTAGAGTTTGAAACATACAGAGCCGGAGGGGCAGCTAGCTGCATATTCCCAGCTTGGGATGTTACTCTCTAGGAGCACGTGCATATGTGCAAGTCAACATGTGTAGAGGAAAGCACAGTAGCAGCATTTGAAACAAGAATAAATGAAAAAAATCACATAGCGAAACAAAGATACACTGACATCGTGTAGTTAAATTGTGAAATGTGGCATGCTACACACTCAGTGAGAATTTCTAGAAACCAGTGAGGATTAACCTCAAAAAGTGAGTGGGAGAAACCACACACATGCAAGCTGATTCCAGAGAGGATAAGCACGTAGCTTGCTTGTATGGAGTAAATAGGATTTGAACCCAAGGCCTGTAATGTAAAAGTACAGCTGCTCATCCAGTTCAATAACCTGGAGATTCAACAAGCAAAGGAGAGAAGACTCAGAGTTGGTTAAGAAGACCCTGAGATGATAACTGTACTCTTCTCTCTCTTTCTCTCTCTCTCTCTCTCTCTCTCTCTCTCTCTCTCTCTCTCTCTCTCAGCAAGCCCCCCCCAGATGGGGAGGTGCATGGAAGGAGCATGTGCAAACATGGATGCAGAACATCATTGCGTAGGTAGGAGCCCTCTGAGCGCATCCAAGGGAAGGGGAGGATTCCTCAGTGAGTATGCTTCTGTTGAGAAGGAGCATACCTGCAAGGCTGGCTCGGGCAATGGGCACGGATGGGAGTTTGAGACAGAAAAGGGGGATTTGAGCTGGGATAGAGGGACAATGGTGGTTTGATAATTTAGTTTGTTTGCAACATGCATTGAAGGTGGTAGAAATTGTAAAAGAGCTCTCTGCCAGAATTGTGATGGAGTATTAACTGCAAGGCATATTCCACACTGTCCCACTCTGGAGTGTCCTGCCTCAAAGTCGCTTGTGGAGGTATCTCTTCTGCTACTTCTCTGCATAGCAACTAACACTCTACAGTGATGTCTTGTTGCAAACATGTTGGGTATTGCCAGTACTCTTCCAGTATGGAAGGCAGGGATTCACTACTCATGAACAAGTCTCATTCAGTCCCCTCCAACCAGTGTTCTGTCCTCCTTTGAAAACACGGTGAACCTTTTAATTTAATTTTAATGGAAATAGAATTATTATTACTGGTAATTCTTAAAGCATATGTACAGTTGAATTTCCTTTCAAGTACTATCTCATCTGCCAAATCCGAATGCTAAAACAGTGAGCTCTTCTTCATAGTTTGTTAAGAGAAAATGCATAACACCACACTGTATAAGATCAATATGCATACTTTTTGTGTCGTCATGAGGTAGTTGAAAATACTTGTAAGAGTAAATGTGTATATATGAGTCTGGAACATGAATCAGGAAATTTAGCTCTTTTAACGACCAAAAAGCACAGGGAGATACAGAAACAGACAAGACGCTCCAGTTAAATCCAAAATTTCTTGGCCTCAAAATCTACCCTTGGATTTGTTTTTGTGATTTTTATTTTAAAGCAAGCAATTGCTTTGAACACAGTCTTGTGTAAGGAAAGGCCAATGAGACATGCAAAGTGAAAATTGACGTGGACTTTTCTATTCTCATCACCTGCCCCTTTCTCCCCAGCCCTGCTCCATGATGCTCATAAGTATGGAACACCTTCTGGACTGATGTCGCACATTTGTGAAGCAGGTCCTTGTGTATGTCAGGCCAAGTGCCAAATCAGCATCAGTCATTAGTCTGGTACTAGTTTATTTGAGGGGATATGATGGATTGGATATGATGGAGGAGATGGATGCATTAGGGGACAGATGGAATATGACACTCACGATGTTATCATGGCACCTCCCAACTGTGGCAGCACTCTGAATAATTACAGCCACCAACAGAAGCTGCAACTCTCCTAACAGAATGAGCCCAAACATATTCTTAAATACTCAGCAAAAATTGTGTCATTGAAAACGTCCTCCCATCAATAACTTACACATACTAAAGAAGCTAGAAAGCCTATGCTATCCAATAAGAATGCCCTGGGTCCACATTCCAAAATGCTACATCATTAATTTTGCACATATGTCCATTTGAGATCCCAAAATGGTAGTTCTCGGGTTTTACATACTAATCAGAAACTCCCAATTGCTATTTTACCTACAGGGAATTCTGTAATTCTCTTTAAAGCTATCTATCTACAATTATATCCTGGTCCCCGTTTGCCTTCATGTTATTGTCTCCTGTTCATACCAGACTTTAATCTCCATAATGTCAAGAATTTTATCAGTTTTAATAACTGTTTCATTCTCAGGGTCAGAAAATGTTTCCCCCATAAAGTGCTGATCAGATCTGCTGAGTCACAGGAGTTGTTAAGTGATATGACAGAACTAGTTTGTGCTGTGTACTCCTGGGACTATGGTAGGAATTGCAGTCTAGCTCCAAATATTCCATTAGTTCAAGGATCCATGCAGGAGCATGTGGAGAGGATCTGAAAGCAGCAAAACTTCACAGGAGCTCTTGGCTCGTGATTTTAGAAGTTTGCTGTCATGGGTTCCATCCTGGTCCTTTATTTTCTGATGGGATTTGGAATTCCATACTCTGAACCACTGATGAATTAACAGCAAGGCCCTTGAATGTGTGACTCCTGGCACTTAAAACATCAAGCTAAACATTCTCTTCAATCGCCCGGGAGCTGTGTGTCAAATACCAAGTGACAGAATTACTTCATAGCTGCCAGGAATATTCAAATATGTTCACTTAAATACAAATCCATTCAGAAGTAGTAGTAGTAGTAGTCGTTGTCGTCGTCGTCGTCGTCGTCGTAGTAGTAGTAGTAGTGTGTGTGTGTGTGTATGTGTGTGTGTGTGTGTGTGTGTGTGTGGTACATGCCTGTGTATACTTTGTATATCAGATGTGTGTGCCCCCAAGCATGCGTGTGGTGACAAGAGGAGATCATCTGGTGTCTTTTACCACCCACCTGCATGTTTCCATGAGATGTGCCTGGAACCGCCCTTTTCCATCCCTAGTCTCTACCCCTGACTGGATTGGGGTTACAGGTTACATGCCAGGCAGTTTATGTGGGTGCTGAGGAATCGAACTCAGGGAGAATTAATATGAGCCATCACCTCATACTCCTAGTGAGATTTCCTTTTGAGGTAAGAATAAGAATATAGTCATAAGAAAAATAGTTCCTCAACATCAATAATTTTAACTAGGAGAACTGTAGTGGAAAGGATGTTTATCTTGGAATGAATATACTCTAATCCTGATTGAGAAATGATTTCTCCCTGTTAGTTTACAATCTTCCATAAGCAAGTTACCTTTTTATCCCAAGAAAATGCACACCAGTTTTAAAGAACTGTGCTGCAACACAGTGAGGTCAATCAATTGTGGTAATTTGTGAATTTATTGAGGATTTATGGAAATCACAAAATCCCAAGTTATTGCCTATGGTTGTGAAAAACCCAGAAGCACCCAGGAACATTTGGGCTACCTTACCATTCTGTAACAGGGTCCCAAGGCTGGCTTCCAGGGTATGTGCTGAAGGAAAACTAGACATGGGAAGGGCATACACTTGGCATCAGGCTAACAATGATTCTCATGCCATTTTCCCATAACCTACTTAGAGAATCCTGTAAAGAAATCTGTGTGTCTTCATCTCTAAACATAGAAAGCAGGGCTGGAGAGATGGCTCAGCAGGGAAGGCATATGTGGTACAAGTGTGAGGATCTAAGCATAGAGCCCTAGAACACATGTAAAGCCAAATACAGTAACACATGCCCACCTGAAATACACACACACACACACACACACACACACACACACACACACACACACACACACACAAAGAGGAAAAGAAAATGAAATTTAAAAAGCAGGAGTTAGCAATGCCTTTAGAGAAAATATTAGTCTTCTTTAATATTCAGAAGGTTGAGCATCTATCAGACTCTTAAACTTAATCATTCCAGAGTACTTTTTCACTAAAATGGTCATGGAGAGACATTAAAAGTTGAATATATTTCAAGTGGATAATACTTTGTCACCCACTATTTCACTATTAAGCTTCTAATTTAATCACACTTAATCTGATGTAAGATCTATTCTTTTCTCATCAGGAAAATTAATATCATGCTATTAAAATATATAGAGATGTGCTTTCATCCTTTCTTTTTGTCTGTGAGGGATTTTAGGGTAAAAAGTTTATCCTGGAGGGAAAAATAACAAATATTTAGATATATTCATTATTATTATTTTCATCTTTGTATTATTTAAATCTCTTGTCACTTGATCTGCATATACTTTTCATGTTTGTTTGCAGGAAATAAAGATAATTATTCAATTTTATTTGTTTTTCCCAATAGACTAATTCCTTATAAAACCCCCAGTACAGCAGAATTTTATCATCTGAAGTACTCATGGATTCAACTTGCATATCTGCAACTTCATATCCTTTGATCTCTGTCCCTCAATCTCTCTCTTCAGAACTATTCTTTTATTCTCTACCTATTTATTTTTAAGATTTCATATCTAATTGAAGTTATATAATAATATTTTCTTGTAGTGGACTAATTTCTCTTATATAATTTCTTCCAGGTCAATGAAAATCTAATTCCATAGAGGTTTAATAGCATTTGTTATCAATATTCAATTAATAGCAAGAACATACAATGAGGAATTTTTTTGTGACACAGGTGAGTTCTAGGTTCTCTAGAAGAAACTAACATTTGATCTGGCACCAGACTCAAGAAGAAGACATAGAAATGGCATTTTAGGACACGTTACTTGTGCCAATTTGTGGTTGGGATGTTCAAATGAGTACTAAAAGCAAGATCAAATAGGAAAGTTGGGACACATAAAAAATGGAAGACATTTAAGAATTTTAATGCATTTTCACTGAAGATGGGTGAACCAATATCTGAAAGTAAAGGATTCCATGATTATCATAAGGCTCTGGGTGCTTCTGTTAGCCTTGAGATATTTGCTGATTTCAGAATGTTGGAAGAGAGGCTTAAAAGCCAGGAAGAACTTTCTCCAGAATTATGGGACCAGGTGAAGTTGGAGGAGTTCAGATACTCCCAAGAAGTAGAGGTTTGGGACAGATCAGGCTTTGTATTGGGCCCTTGTAAACTACAAATAAAGAATCACAGTAAACATTATATCATGTTTAGAAGGAAAAATTCTCATCTTGGAATTATATTGATCTTGGGCAAGATTCACAGGACCTTGGAATTATGAGTACCTCTAGAAGAAGACAGAACATTTCAGATACTTTGTAAAGTGCCCAATAAAAATAAGCAGCCATCTGGAAAGTGACCATGAATAAGAAAGAAAGAGGATACATAGTCAATTAAATAGAAATATGAATTATAGTAAGAAATACATTAGATATAAATATAGGAATATTTGAACAAAATATCAAACTAGAAAATGAGTCAGAAGAAAATATCCATACTAGTTCATGAAGATTTCACATAAACATCCAATGCTTAGGGAAAGAGGTGACTATGATGGTCATTCTTGGTTGTCAACTTTGAGTTCAAATCGCCATGGAAATGCAACTCTGGGTGTGGATTTAAGTGAGCTGTAACTGAAGAGAGAAGACTCACCTTGAATGTGGGTGGCACCATTTATGGGCTGGGGTCTCAGATTGAATAGAAAGGAGAGGGCAGGATCAGCAGTTATCTCTCTCTCCTTCCTGACTGTAGATACAATGTGACCACCCACCTCACACCCATGCTGTCATGCTTTCACCACCACAAAGGACTGTGCCTTCAAGCTATGAGCAAAAATAAACCCTTCCTTCCTTCCTTCCTTCCTTCCTTCCTTCCTTCCTTCCTTCCTTCCTTCCTTCCTTCCTTCCTTCCTTCCTTCTTCCCTCCCCTCCATCCTTCCTTCCTTTCTCCCCTTCTTCCTTCTTTCCATTAATTTTGTCTCATATTTTGTCTCCTTTTGCAGTATGAGGGATTGAACCCATGGTCTAAAACATGGTAGGCAAGCACTCAACCATTGAGATATATTGTCAGCCCCTGTCAGGCATTTTGTCACAGCCATGAGGAAAATGCTAATACAAAAAACAAACAAACAACAACAACAACAACAAAAACTATTACCAAGATCAGTGCTGTTACTGTGATATACCTGACCTTGTGGGCTGTAGACCTTTGCTGCTGATTTTCTGGAGGAAGGTGGAAGAGTTTAGAACTAGGGCTAGTGAGGCACTAGAGTGCTACAAGCAGACTTAATGGGCCACTATGGTCGAGGTTTAGAAGACCAGAATGCTGAGAGAAAGGCAGACTGTGGAAACCTGGCTCATGGGGACTTACAGCTCAACAGGGATTTTATCAGGAATTGGGCTAGAGATCACTCATGTCACACTCTTGCAGAGAATCTGGCTGTGTTCAGCCTGTGTCTTTAGAGCTTGAGTGCAGCTGAATTCAAGAGCAATGGACTAATTTATTTGCTGAAGGAAATTTCAAGACACCTGCAATGGTTTGAATGCAAAATATCTGTTACAGGATTCCAGTAATAAATATGTAAGATATATATATTTATAATATATAATTATATTATACATAATTACCTCTTATAGGATCACGTGTTTGAATACTATTTCCCCAGCTGGCAGCACTGTGTGGGAAGGTTGTTGAAATCTTAGGAGGGACAGTCTTTCTGAGGAAGTGGGTCACTAGGGGCAGACCTTAGGTTTTACAGCCCTGCTCTGATGGCTGTTTTCTTACTGCTTCTCAGTGTCAAGTACAATGTGATACTGCTTTCTGCTCCTGCCTAAATGTCTTTTTCACTTGGAACTTCCAACTATAAGCCTGGAATAAACAGTTTCCTTCTATAAATTACATCTGGTCAGTTCATGTTACTTCCTTATTTCTGTGAACTAATATTCACATTAGTTCACAGAAGTAAGAAAGTAACATGAAAGTAACTGATACAGAAAATTGATTCTGAGAAGTGACACCACTGTGAGATAAACCTGATCATGTGGTTCATAAGTCAGTTGGTTTACGGGAAGAATATGAAAGGTCTTAGCACTTTAGAACCATAGTCTTCAAATGCTATAAGCAGAGATTAATAGACAGACCATTCTGGTGGGAGCTTGAAGATCAGAAGACAGATAAATGTGGACTGGGGAGCCGGGGCTCATGACGTTTCTGAAGGGAACCAGGAAGAGGCAGATCATATGATATTCTGGAGAGAAACTGCCTGAATGTCCTGAGAACTTTAAAGAGACTGAATTTAAAAAAGTAATGGACTAGTGTGTTTGGTGGAAGCAATATATAACGATGTCAAAGTCCCTTGAGAGGAGGGTCTGAGAGGACATTGTACAACAGTGAAGTAATGGAAACCCCAGATTTTGGAAGTGCCAGGATCATGGGACATCCACCAAGGAACACTGAAGTCTCAAAGTGGATATGGCCTATGAGAGAGACATTTTCTGCCAAGGGAGGTGGCCTAGAGTTTCTCAGGCTCAGGGCCATGCAGAAAGGAAATTCCAGAGACTCAGGAAGCCATTAAGTCTGGGATAGGTTTGCAGGACCCCACCCTAAGTCTCTATAAAGAAAAAGAAATTCTCTTTGGCCCTCCTGCCTGTTTGCTATTGTGTTTTTGGTGTAGGTGATGGATTTTTCCTCTCTGCTAGGATGTGGAAAGAAGGCCAGCTTGTTTCGCTGTTATGGAACTTCCCCTCAATCTGTAGTTTCAATAAATACTTTCCTCTCCCAAATTGTGCCTTGTTTGAAGATTCATTCTAGCAGCGTGTGGCTGACTATGACAGAATTTGGTACTGGGAGTGGGGTGATTCACTGAGATGAATCTGACCATGTGGATTTTTATCTTCTGGAATTTGTGTGCTGGAGGAATGAACATGGACTTGGCACTTACAACTGAAGATGCCTTCCATAGCAGTAAGCCAAGTTTTATAGACTATTCTGGTGAGAATTTGGAAATGCTCAGTGCAGAGAGAATTGCATTTGGAGGCTTGGCTTGTGAACTTTCTACAGGAAAGGAGAGACTGCAGAAAACCTTAATTTCTTCTTCTGCCTGTTTGCTATTGTGTGTTTGGTGTAGGTAATGGGTTTTTCTCTCTTCTATGACGTGGAATGAGGGCCAGCCTGTTTTGCTGTTACGGAACTTCCCCTCAATCTGTAGTTTCAATAAATACTTTCCTCCCCCAAATTGTGCCTCGTGTGAAGATTCATCCCAGCTGCATGTGGCTGACTACAACAGAGCCCTACTAGCATTTAAAACCTTATGGTAAATTAGAGGAAGCTTATATTACATGGAAGGAAAACTATATCCATACACAGTAAGACAAAAGAGTAAAATGATGTTAGTTTCCAAGTGCTGGAGAGATATTTCAGCAGCTAAGTGCTCTTCCTGTGCAGTTATGAGGGCCAACAGGGGCCAGAGAGACTACTTGAATTCACTCTCTAGAGCCCACATAAACAGTTGGGCATGGCTGCATACATCTTAACCCCAGTCATGTGGGCAACAGACACTGGAAAATCTCTGGGTCTCATAAAAACAAATAAATACTCCAAGTTCCAGGATGAATAGGAGATATTAGCTCAAGTAAGAATGGAGGAGGCTATGAGATGTTTCCCTCTGGCTACTGCATATGATTGCACCCCAGCACAGATGAGCACACTTAACAAACATTACTCACTATACAAATGGACACTTCATTTCACAGAGCATTTATGAAATGGATTATTATACCTGAAGAAAACAAATCAATTAGAATCAGAAGGTGCAATAAGCTTATGTCTGAGCTCTCACTCACCCTGCCACTCACTGTTTTCATCTCTGCTGCTTCCTGCTCAGGCTTCTCACCCATCGTTAGGTTCTCATCTCAGGCCTTTCACCCTCCCTCTGCTTTCTCCTCAGGCCTCCCACCTAGACCAATTATTTTTTCTCAGGCCTCTTGATGGCTGCAGCTGCTTTTATGCTGCTGTACTGAGGGATCTTGAGGGATTTCCCAATGGCAGAGTTTGCAAAACTCTACAAGAGAAGATGGTGGATGTGCAGCCATGTCAGTATCCTTCAGAAAATTCCAGGTAAGAGTTTTTGGGGCTGTTGTGCATGCAGTTCTAACAATTATTATCTGGATGTGTGTGTGGGGGTACTTAGGAAGTTAAAGGCTGACTTCCATGCATGGGTGCACCCATAGGTGGGCAATGGACTGGAATCAACACAATCCAGGTGACTAGTGTACATGTATTTGTTAGGCTTCCAAAATCAATACCAGGTATGCAGGGCACAGGTATGATATTAATTCAGAGACTAAATAAATTGTGACCTTGAAGACCAAGTTCCTTCCTTCCAGCTATCTCTGTCCAAAAGAATTTGTCTATCATTCCATCCTTCCTCAGGCTTCCTTTCCATTGTTTTAATGTAAAGGAGTTGAGCAATTTTCTTTGGGATTGTTAATGTAGCAGCTTCAGTAACCTAAAGTCAGTTTCTGTGCCAGTAAGTTAAACTTGCTTTGAGTTATTTCAATATTAAACGTTAAACTCTCAGATCCATGCTGTTCGTCAAAGAGATAAGACCATTGCTTAAATTCATCCTTGACAAAACTCTGGGCATGGGCAATACAATGCATCCACCCTTTATTCCAGTAATGTCATTCCAAAAAAGTTCTCTGTAGTCTCTCCTTATCCTTAGAATGCAAACAAGCCAAGCCTCCTATTTCCAAATTCTCACCAGAATAGTCTAAAAAATTTGGCTTACTGCTCTGGAAGGTGACTTCAGTTGAAAGTACCATATCCATATTGTTAGATTCATTTTAGTACTATCACAGCACTCCTTGGTACCAAAACTGTCATAGACAGCTACATACCACTGGTATGAACCTCTAAACCATGCACAGTTTATTGGAGGAAGGAAAGTAATTGAAGTTACAGATCCAGGGGAAACTCCATAAATGGAAAAAGAGACTGGCCCCCTTTCACAGGCCAAACACACACAGAGAGAAATCATCACCAACACCACACACACACACACAACAGCAAACAGGGTTCAGGGGAGGAGAGATTTGTTCCCTTTAGTTAGCCTTAGGGCAGGGTCTTGCAACACTTTCCCAGCCTTGTTGACTCTCTGAGACTTTGAAATTTCCTTCCTGCACTGCCCTCCTGGAAGGTATGACTGTTTCTAGCTCCCCTGAGGTTCCTTACATCCTGCCCCCTTTTGAGAGGGCTCACTACCTGTATACAACCTCAGAGACCCACCCAAGATTACTAAAAATTTCAAGTTGACAACAAAGCTTAACCAAAACACCTCTTCAGAGTGATAGCATGGAAATTGATTTTCCAAGCAAATGGAAACAAACAAGCTGGAATAGCTATATTAATATCAGAAAAAATAGACTTTAATTCAAAAGGACAAAGAAGGCCATTTCTTACTCGTCAAGGTAATGATCCACCAAGAGGATATCATTATAAGTATATATACAGCAAATATAGATAAACCACATTTCATTCAACAAAACTTGCTAGACAACAAATTTTAAATAAACTCAAATAATATCATAGTAGGAGATATTAATACCCCATTGTCATCAATAGACAGATCATCCAAATAGAAATTAAGCAGGGAAATAATAGATCGTGACAATACCTTAGAGCCATTAGATAGATATAACAGACATCTACAGATCATTCCATCCCAATTCTACAGAATACACATCTTTCTCAGCAGCCCATGGCCCACACCTTCTCCAAATTAGACCACATATTAGGACAGAGAGCATGCCTCCATAAATTTTTAAAAAAATTGACAAAATCTCCTACATTATTTTGGACCACAATGCCTTATAGCTAGAATTTAACAACCACAATACTACAACACACACACACAAACAAACAAACAAACAAACAAACAAAAAACCTAGAAAGTATACCAGTACCTGGAGACTGAACTATTAAACAATGAATAGGTTGCTCTAGAAATCAAAAAGGAAATAGTACATTTTATAACTAAAAGACAAAGAAAACACAACATATCAAAACTTATATGTCACAATGAAGTCAGTTCTAAAGGGAAAATTCATAGCACTAAATGCCTTCAAAATAAAGATGAGAGATCTCAGATCAATAATCTAACCACCCACATAAAGGTGTTGGAGAAAGAAGAACAATCTGAACCTAAGCGCTCCAAACAGAAAGAAATAATTAAGATCAGAGCAGAGATCAATGAATTGGAAACTAAGAAAGCAACTGAAAATAGATGAAATGGAGAGCTGGATCTTTGAAAAAATAGATAAGATTGACAAACCTCTGGCCAATTTGATCAAATTAAAAAAAAAAAGAAGTGTCAAATCAGCAAATTAGAAATGAAAGGGGAGTAGTCACAGCAGACACCAATGAAATTGGGTGAATCATCAGGAAAGACTTCAAAACCCTCTACTCCATGAAATTAGAGAAACTGGAAGAAATTGAAGAATTCCTTGACACATACCACCTACCAAAACTAAACTCAGAGCAGATAAAACTTTTAAACAAACCTATTAGATTGATCCAGGTTGAAACTGTAATCATAAACCTTCCCAAAAGGAAAAGTCCAGGACCTGATGGATTCTCAGCCAAATTCTACCAAACCTTCATTATAGAACTGAAGCCACTCTTTCTCAAACTTTTTCACATAATTGGAGAAACAGGGAATGCTTCTTATTTCCTTCTTTGTAGCTAGCATGACCCTAGCACCAAAACCAGACAAAGATACAAGAAGAAAGGAAAACTATAGTTCTATATCTTTGATGAATTTAGATTCAAAATGTCTGAACAACATCCTCGCAAACCGAATTCAACAACACATCAAAAGTACTCACCTCAATCAACTAGGCTTCATCCCAGGAATGCAAGGATGGTTTAATAATATAATCCACCACATTAATAAACTTAACCACAAAATCCACATAGCCATTGTAATTGATGTAGAGAGGTCTTCAAGAAAATTCAACATCATTTCATGACCAAAATGTTGGAGAGACGGTAGGCAAGGCGTACATCCAACATCAAAAAGACCAAATCATACTCAATGAGGAAAAACTCAAGGAGTTCCCACTAAGATTGGTAACACGACAGGGGTGTCCACTCTTACCACTGCTCTTCAACATTGTGATTGAAGTTCTAACCCTTGCAATAAGACAGGAGAAAGACATAAAAGAGAAACAAATGAAAAAGGAAGAACTGAATCTATCCCTTTTTGCAGATGACATGATCCTATACATAATGGACCTGAAAGATAGTACCATAAAACTCCTGTGTGATAAATTCCTTCAGCAAAGTGGCAGGATACAAAATTGATGCACATTAGTCAGTACCATTCCTGTATGCAAATGTCAGCATGCAGAAAAAGAAATCAGTGAGAGTGTCCAATTTTCATTAGCTTCAAAAAAGAAATCAAATACCTTGGAATAACACTAACCAAGGATGTGAAAGACCTAGTTCATGAAAAAATTGAAACATTCAAAAAAATTGAGGAGGATGTAAGGAGATGTAAAGAACTTCCATGATCCTGGATCAGGTAGAATTAAAACTGTGAAATAAAAATTCTACCAAGAGCAATATACTGATTCAACACAACCCAAATAAAAATTATAGCTTCATTCTTTGCAGAGTTAGAAAAAATAGTCTATTTGGAATGGCAGACAGCTTCAGATAGCCAAAAATATCCTCAGCAAAAGAAACTCCTCAGGTGGTATTACTGTGCCCAATCTAAAGTTATACTACAAAGTCATAGCAACAAAAACAGAATGGTACTGGCATAAAAACAGACAGACCAGTGGAACAGAATTGACGTCCCCACCCTTAGTTCAAGTAACTACAGCTACTTCATCTTTGATAAAGATGCCAACAATGTTCACTGGAGAATAGACAGCATATTCAACAAATGGTGCTATACAAATTGGATAAATACATATAAAGAAAATGAAACTAGATCCACTCCTCTCACCATGCACCAAAAAAAAAAAAAAAACAACTACAAATGGATCAAAGACCCCAATATAAGACCTGAACCTCTTAAAAAACCTGGAAGTGTAAATAGGGTAAACTCTTCATGTGAAAGGAACAGAGAAAAACTTCGTGAAGAAAATCCCAACAACCCAGGAAATTGAACAATAACTCAACCAATAGGATGTCATCAAGCTAAAAAGCTTCTGTAATAGACAAATATACTATGCAGAGACCCAACTGACCACCATCAAATTGGGAGAAAATCTTCATCAGCTACACCACTGAGAGAGGCCTAATATCAAGAACCCATAAAGAATTCAAAAAATTAAGGAATAAAAAAGCAAACACCATACTCAAAAAATGGGACAGTGAACTGCACTGGGAATACACAAAGGAGAAAATACAAATGGAAAATTCTCAATAAAGAAAATGTTCAACATACTTAATAATCAGAGAAATGCAATTCAAAACAACTACGAGAATCTACCTTATTCCAAATAAGAATGGCAATCATTAAAATTTCTACTAACAACAGATTTGGCAAAGATGCATGGGAAAAAGGAATCCCCGTTCACTGCTAGTGGGAGTGCAACCTTGTACAACCATATGGAAAACTGTGTGGAGGCTTTTGGGAAGATGAAAATAGAGCTACCAACTGACCCAGCTATCCCTCTACTGGGAATATTCCTCAAGGCTGTATTCCTCTTCAATACAGAGACATTTTCTCAACCATGTTTATAGCTGCTTAATTCACAATAACTAAGAATTGCAATTAACCCAAATGCCATCACTGGATGAATGAATATCAAAGTTGTGGTTCATATACAACATGGAATTCTACTCAGCAGTAATGAAAAATGACATAATGAAATTTGTGGGAAAGTGTATGGACCTGAAATAGATCACACTCAGCAAACTCACATAAGAACAGAGAAAAAAATGAAGCAAATTCTCCCTCATCTGCAGTTCCTAGTCAGGTTAAGCTTGAACTGTATTCAAACCTGACATGCAAATGGAGAGTCAGACCATGGGGATGGAAGGGATTAGGGGGGAGTGAGAGGAAATCGGAGTGTGAGGGGAGATACATACAAAATTAAATCCAGAATTAATTGATAACACATAATACTTATTCTTGGACAGTGGGCTAAACAATATAACCCTCTAAAGAAACATGGGGTTCTAGTCTGGTAAGAAGGGCCATGAAGGGGGTGGGATGAAGCCTAACTCTAATACAATTAGGTCTGGCTTGTAACTCTTTGTACCAGAAATTGGTTACTTCCATATTGAGCTGTTGGTCAGAGAGACCTACATCCTCAAAACAAGACAGGCTTCTGTCAAAGCAATTGATTACGTGCGCCATGCAAAATATAAGACCCTATTGTTGAAGATGCCACACACTGCTATCACACATCACCAAGAGACCCTACTGGAACCTGGCAGGAAGCCACTTCCAAGATGGTTAGCCCATATAATAGTGGAATGTGCAAAATGAGTAGCCAGGTGAAACTGACCAATGATTTTGGGAGAAAACAGAGGACACTGCTATAGGACAGAGACCATAATTGCAAGAATTACTCACCTGTGCTATAGTGACACTTACTCTAGGTGGGTAATTAAGGGCTATTTGATGGGCTAAGAGATCTGCTCAGTGGCAAGGAAGCCTTAGCTAGAACTCAGATCCAAGGCAAATTCCTAGGGAGACCAAGAATCCAGACTCCAAGGGAAAGCCCCCACTAACCATGGGTCTAAATAAAGGCTCCCTCATTCAAATTTCACCTAATTAATGTTTATACCATTTAACCTATGCTGATCTCACTCTATTGGAGAATCTGTTTGTATTTTCCATAAGGCAGCAAAAACCATGGACAACCCAATTCTACCAACAAGATCTGAAATGATAGCTGACTTCCAGGCAGGAGATGAACCACCCCTAACACATCATCTAGGTCCCAGGTGAAATCATAGAGGAAGTTGCAAGATGAGCAAGAACACTGCTTCCATAGCAAGCCCAACAACCTACCCAAGGGTAATGGAGAAAGACTCCGAGAATACTCACAATAGTCCAAAGTAGAAACCCAGATACTCTTAAGAGTTCAACACTACAGTAGACTTAAAACTCACCCACCATGTCTCAGGGAACTTTGTGGAATAGGGGGTGGAAAGGTTGTAAGAGCCATGGTGGGCATGGGACATCCAGAGACATTGCATTCCACCCCTCCTGCCCCCCCCCCAAAACCTGTCTGCTGTCTTCATCCCATGGAGCATTTCATCAATTCCATTGAGGAGGCTCCTCAGTGGAATAGGGGCAGGGAGGAGGGGAAAGTGGGTAACAATACAAGACTTGTACATAAAAGTTTCAATTTATTGATTAAAAAACTGAAAAAAATATAGAATAATACTTACCAATATATAAACTTGGGGACTGAATGCAAGAAATCAGCCAAATTTCTCATGTATCAAACAGCGACAAACATTAATTAAGCCCTGAACACAATTTGTTTAGCAATATTGAAAGTATAAAGAAAAAAGTTGGTGTAGAAGAAAATCCCAGAAAAGTTTTTAAAACTTTTCTTCTATTTGTATTCTAGGGATGAAACTTACTATTAACAATAAACTTTAAAAAAAGTTACTTCAAACTGTATTCAAATGAAAAGAAATTCTCTTAAGACCTTAATATTATAGCACTGTTTTACAAATGTGGAGAAATTAATCTCGTTTTTAATCTGGTGAGTGAAGAGACAACAGAATCATATATGAGTCAAATGTCTGGGCTGTATAGTGGGTCAACTCTTTACTGAGCATCTAACCATTATCAGTCCCTAGAACTACGGATAAAGAATACTTTCCATTGAGGAAGACCTCAGAATTGTATATCATTTGGTATTGGTGATCATATTAAGTAGTGATGGTTCATCAGTGATTTGAGATAAATACCTCCCTGGAGAATGGGGAGGGTAGGGCCAATGGTGAAATGGAGAGCACAGAAAGGGAAGTGTGCGAACACCATTTGCAAGGAGATATGGAGAGATGCCAGGAGGGCATGTCAGTGTGGATGCTGAAAGGAGAGCCTCAGACAAGCTGAGATAGGAATTTGAGAAGGCAAGGTCAGAGTTGGTAAGCTTTCCAGAGTGACTGAATGACTCAGGTTTCTCCTGTGTACCTTCAGGGAAAGTGAACTCAAACATGGAAGTCAGGCAAAAAAGGAAATTTGGAGAGGGAGGTGCATGGTTGGGTTTGTTTAAGTAAACTTTGAAATGCATCAGAAATGAAGAGTCTGGCATAAATGGCAATGATAACACTCAGCTGAGGGAAACTTACTGCTCACTAGCTCATTATTTTTAAGTATATTCCAGGCATTTTCTGTGTTTTTTAGTTTAATCACAAAAATATCATTTCATATAATTTTTTGTCATGTGTATCCATATTAACTTCCACATAGCTTTGTAAGTTCATTAATGAGCTAGGCCTTTTGCAAATTTTAAATCCTTTGTAATTATTTCAATTAATATTACAAAATAAGAAAATTTGTTTTTAGACAGGGCATGTGATGATGTCAGATTCATAATTCAATTCAGTGGAAGAAGTGAGATTGTACAAGTTTGCACCATTCCTAGTTTAACACCTTATCCTCCCTATCACAATACACCTAAAGTTCATTCAACCTTTGTGGGATCACCTGACTAGAAAATCCATTCTCATTTTGTTCCTATCACTTCAAAAATCAATTTCTCATCTATGTCAACTTAATATTTGTTGCTTCTATTTGTAATCTTTAATAAAAACTGAAAAATAATTAGTGGCTTTCTTGTAATTTCTTTAAAATCATCTAATGTCTGAGGCTCAAAGTAAACATAGATATTGCATTCTACTGGATATATAAAAATAAATTCACAAGGAGGAATACAAATCTGAAATCCACATCCCCTATATACTGTACTATTAGATTGTTCTCTAGTGTTAGGGTCAAGATTTCTATTATGTGTAGCTTGACTACAAGTAAGATAGGAGTCTGCTAACATACGCCACTGTATCTTCTCCCAAATATCTTTGTACAATGTATAAATAGGGTGACTGAAAATCAAGTCTCTATTCAGCTTATCTCATGGGAATGTAATTTCTTCAGTAAATATTTTATTTATATATAGAACATAAAAATACAGATACCAAAGCAAATGATTTATTGAAGATTTAAAGAAGCCTTCCTTAACACATCTAAGTAAATTAAAAGAAATAGACCAAGTTAGACACTGCAAATAATTAAGAAATATACAGAAATTTTAAGGGAGATCCCTTTTTTCTACCTGACATCTAAAACCTGTTGCCAACAATGGATTTTTTGTCACTTTTTTCATGAGCATATGTTTATTCATGCTTATATAGCTAGATATGTGATTATTACTTGTATGACAAATAAGGTCATGTTAACCACACTTATTTTCCTCAATCTCAGATCCTGGAAGGTTTTATATGACTGATATAAATCATTCTCTTGTCTTTTCAAAGAACTTCAGCAAAGCTCTTGATGTGGAAATAATTAGTTTGTTTGGAACGGCTACTTTCACCAATGCTATGAGTTATTATAGCTCCAGAATAGAATTTTGATTTATTCAGGATACATTTTTAAGAGAAGGAATAAATTTTTTAGTTAGTTGATCTCATATTTATAAATGGTTTATGTTCTCTGTGTGTGTAGAGTATGTTGTGGTGTGGTGTGTGGCGTATGCACATATGTGCAGGTATGCATGAACATGGGGTAGATGTCAGAGGAGAATATTGTTTTCTTCTTGCTTATCCATGTGTTTCTTTAACACAGAGCATCTCATTCATCCCAAAGCTTTCATATATGGTCAACAAATTCTTTGGTGTCTCTCCTTCTGCAGGACTGGGCTTATCAATGTGTGTGGCCATGGCCAGCTCTTTATGTATGTACTGGTGAATCAAACTCAGGTAGTCTAAGGCTCTTTAAGGCCTTCGTGCTTGCATGGCAAGTGCTTCTACCAACTGATTCACACTCCATCTTCCAAATTATCTGTCCAAAACTCTCAGCTAATATGGTTTGTAGTTTCCTATTCCTAAAAGTTCTAGGCTCAAGTATTTTGAACCTATTGCCAACAAATAATATAATACCATACACAATACCATACACAATGCTTTCAAGAACATTAAGCATTGTTACTACAAGTATTGCTCTAAAATCACTATCTGATTTAGCTACTATTGACATTTTTGCCTTTTAATCATTTAGTTTTGTCTTCTGATCTTGTACTTAGTTATCTATGCTGTTAAATTTTTCTTGTTATTACAGAGACTACATTCTTATAAATTTAAGGACTAGGTTAGACATGATCATTACCAATAGTACCTTTGAACATAGTCCCTGTAAAATGTGTTGTAGATGTAGATAATCTGTGGAGAGTATCCAGGTACAGCTGTGGATACATTGCTGATAATTTAAGACAAATGCTTTGAAGTGGGGTTACTGAGTCAGGAAGATGTATCTCTGTGTTAAGATGCACAAGAGACTTTGATGCAGGGGTATAGACATTACTGATGTTATTCATGTTGAACAAGTTTCTATTCATAAATAATGCACCAACCAGTTCTTGCAAGCAGAAAAAGAAAAACACTACAGGGAAATGAAATACATGGATAGACTGGAAAGAAGATGCTTGGGATGCGTTAGTGGAGAAAATGCTTAAAATAAAAATAAATCTACTAAAAAAATCAAAGCAAAACATGATGGTATTACATGAAATTTTACTCACTAACAGGTTAAATGAAAGAGGAGCTGAACACCTGTGATCCTGCTGAGTTCAAGCATGACACATTTGTTTCTAAAGTTTTACTTAATTATTTGAGTGTGTGTGTGTGTGTGTGTGTGTGTGTGTGTGTGTGTGTGTGTGTGTGTGTGTGTACCAGAGCATCTTGCCACTACAAATAAATAACTGATGCTTTTGCCACATTTTGCATCTGGCTTATGTGGTTGTCTTGCAAATTGTGGTTGGGCCAGTGGGAGGCTTTGCAAACAAAGAGCCGTCTTCCCAGCCCCAACACATGGTTTTTAGTGCAAGGCAGAAGGGAAATTCAGAGATTATTGAAGAGTGACACTGTGTGCATATCTGCCTGCTTATAGCACACTATACTGGTATGCTGAGGCCATACCTCCAATGTGGTGACCTTTGAAGATAGAGCCTTTAGAAAGTGATTAGGTGGTGATGAATCATTAGTGAAGAGCTCGTGCGATGGTCTTGTTGCCTTTTATGGATCTCTCCTTTTATACACATTCATCTGAGGATACAGCAAGATTGAAACTGTCTATATACCAGGAAGAGAGCCTTTATGATAACAAAATCATATTGGCACCTTGGCCTTGGACTTTCAGCCTGTAAGAAGTATAAAGTCAGTGTCATAGTCAGCCACACGCCACTGGGATAAATCTCCAAAACCAGGCATGATTATGGGGAGGAAAAGTATTTATTGAACAGACCCAGGGTAAGTGAAGGAAAAAGGCTGGCCCCTTTTCACAGAAGCAAGCAGAGACAGAGGCAGAAGCTCACCACCAGCACCACAAGCAAGCATACTCCAAACTAACAAAGGGAACTCCAGGCTTGAGCTCAGACTGCTTTTTGCATATGTAAAGCTAGAATTCCAGACCCACCCCAGAAACACCTTAGGGCTGAACTCTAGGATCTGACCAAGATGACACACTCTAGCCAGAAATTGCTGGAGACAATTTATAATTTTAATAAACCTGTAGTTCTTTTGGGGGACATCTATTCAAAACTACCACAGTCAGGTATCCCACCCACACTGAGAACTGCATGGAAATGATGCAATGAGTCCAAATGCTACAGGCAGCAGATGGCTGGGTGCAGCATCAGCCTGTGGGTCCTGAGATCCTGTGAAACACGTTGTACTCCTACTGCAAGCCTCAGAGGAATGCATGGCCCTGCAAATTTGAATCATTGGAGGAGCATAACATGAAGAGAGAAGATTTGATCCCTAAGAGAAGAAGCCTGGGAAGACAAGAAGAAAAAAGAGAAAAGATGAGATAGCAATGGAGGACAAACTCAAGTCCACTTCTCTGTCCCAATGCCCAACCCATACAATGCATTATCAATCCAGCAGCATGACACCTGCCTCTAGGATGTTCTGCCTACCCCATTTTTGAAAGACTCACATAGTACACAGCATGACCCATATCAAAATTGCTCCCATAGGCAGATAATGTTGCTTTTAGAAGTCATAGGTTACTAAATGAAAATCCCAGTGCCAGGGTGGAATACCACCGTATGATATGGTATCAGTGAGGTCACCAAGAGCCCACAAACAACACAGGCTATTGCCAGTGCTCTTGGTTACACATCAGAATTCTATGGTTAGACCTGCTTGTCTAAGACACCGCATGCTTTGTCTGGAAGGCATAGAGAAATCAAGCTGTAACTCAGTTGCTTCTTCACTGATGGATAGCTTTCAGAATGCTGGAAAGTGTTAGAAGAGACGGTCAACAGTTTTCTCAGCTGTGGACCATGTGCTCCACCATCTACCTGCCAGGCAAGTTTTCCCCACTGGTGGCTGTTATGAGGGTAACCAACCACTTTCTGATTTTTTTTATTCAATAAATTTATTTAGATTTTCCTGGATTTGAAATTTGTTCCACAGGGTGGGAAGGGAATTCACCCCTAGGACAATAACCCTATACCTGGAGATGTCATAGGCCTTTGTGAGGAACTACAACTGTTACTACTATTGTTTTGCTAAATTGACATGTTGTCCAAATATTAGTGTTGCCTTTATCTTTGGTCAGAGAAGCTTCTTTTTTCCAGTGAGCAGTAGTTAATGAAGAGATTCATAACTGGTCAAAGTTCTGAGAATAAGTGACTGTTGAATTCTCAGCCATAAACTGAGCATCTTTTCCACCCTCAACAAGGCTCAGGAAAGAAAATGGAAGATGGGAAAAAATAATGTAAGAGCCTGAGGAGGGACAGATCTGCTCGGGAATGCCATGTTTCTTGTGTGATATAGTCATTGCACTCTTGAACTCACAGCAACTGTGATGACTTGTATAAGAACTGCACAATACTGGGCACATCAACATTCATTCATGGATGAGTGAGGGTCTCACAAGGGACCCCACTTTCCTGAGGGGCTATTGGCAATGAATAGATGATAAGGGGACAGGGACCTGTTTTTTTTAGTGGTGTGTCCTCTGTAAAATATCCATGCTACTATAAATGGCCATCCATGTTCATGCAAGTAACCCTTATTAATCTCACTGGATCAAAGAAAAAAAAACATGAAAGTAGGAGGGGCACTAGTTGGGAAGAGGAAGAAGACATCCACTAAAAATCAGAGGAAGACGAGAGAGTAACGTGGTTAAAGTGCTCAAAAACATTATATGCATGCATGGAGCTGTCAAGAAAGAATAAATGTATAAAACAAAATTGCTTCCAAGTCTTTCTCCAATATTTCCTCACAAAGATGTTCCCCAAATAGATGTAGCTGATTTTACTCATTTTTTAATATTATCCCTTTTTGTGGATGACATGATCCTATGCATAATAGACCCAAAGGATAGTACCATTAATTACTGAAGCTGTTAAATTCCTTCAGCAAAGTGGCAGGATAAAAAATTAACACACAAAAATCAGTAGCCTTCCTGTATGCAAATAACAGGCATATGGAAAAAGAAATCAGTGAAGTAGTCTGCTTATAAATAGCCTCAAATAATCAAATAACTTGGAATAACACTAACCAAGGATGTGAAAGATTTGTATAATGAAAACATAAAAATGCTCAAGAAGGAAATCAGGAAAGATGTAAAAAGACAGAAAGATTTCCCATGCTCCTTGATTGTTAGGATTAGTATTGTGAAAATGACAATACTTCCAAAAGCCATATACAGATTCAAGGCAATTCCAATAAGAATACCAGCTTCATTCTTTGCAAACATAGAAAAAATAATCTCCAAATTGATTTGAAAGGGGAAAAGGCCTCAGATATCCTGAGTAAAAGAAGCTCCTCAGGAGGTATCACCATACCTCATGTAAAGATATACTACAAAGCCATAGTAACAAAAACAGCATGATACTGTCATAAAAAGACAAACAGAATAATGGAACAGAATTGATGACTTTTCCATAAACTAGAGCAACTATAGTTACTTCATTTTCTACAAAGGTGCCAACAATGTCAACTGGTGAAAAGATGACATCTTCAACAAATGGTGCTGGACAAATTGGCTAAAAATATGTAAAAAATGAAAATAGATCCCCTCCTCCTATGGTGCACAAAACTTAAATCTAAATGTGTAAAATACCTCAGCATAAGACCTAAAACTCTAAATATCCTAGAAGAAAACCTAGGAGGAACTCTCCATGAGATAGGAGTAGGCAAAAACTTCCTGAACAAACCTCCAGTAGCCCAGGAAGTGCAATAATCACTCAACTAATGGAATCTCATCAAGCTAAAAAGCTTCTACACAGACAAACACACCATTCTCAAAGCCAATAGATCACCATCAGAATGGGAGACAATCTATTCTAGCTTTCATGGACAGAGGACTGATATCTAAAACCTATAAGAACTCAAAAAATTAAATAAATAATTAACAAACAGCCCTCTCACAAAATGGGGAACTAAACTCAACAGGGAATTCTCAAGAGGAAATACAGATGGCCTACACTCATTTAAGAAAATATTCCATGTCACTAATTATCAGGGAAATGCAAATCAAAACAACAATGAGATTCCACCTTACTCCAGTCAGAATGGCAACCATTAAAAATCCAATGAAAATAGATGTTGGTGAGGATACAAGAAAAAAGGAACTCTTATTCACTGCTGGTGGGATTATAAACTTGTACAACCACTATGGAAAGAAGTATGGAGGTGCCTGAATAAGATGGATATAGAGCTACCAGCAGACCCAACAATCCCTCTACTGGGCATCAACCTCCAAGATTCCTTGCTGAAGCAAAAAGACATTTGCTCAACCATGTTTATTGCAGCTCAATTCATAATAGTAAAGAATCAGAATCAACTCAAATGCCCATCACTGGATGAATAGCTATCATAGTTGTGGTACATATACACTATGGAATTCTATGCAGCTGAAAGCAAAAATGACACAATGAAATTTAAAGAAAAGTAGATGGACTTGGAGCAGATCATTCTTAGTAACCCCACACAAGAGCAGAGAGCCAAGCACCACATATTCTCCCTCATATGTGTTCATAACCAGGATAAGCCTGAACATTAAGAAAACCTGTCAGTGAATTGAGAGACTATAAAAGGGGAAGAAGGAATTGGGGGAGGGTGGGAGGAATGGAAGGGTCAGGGATTTATGCAATAAACTAACTAATAATGAATTGATACCATAAAATCCTAACTTTTGTACTGTAAGCTCCTGAGGAAGCTGAGGGTACCGCCTGGCAAGAGGGGCCATGGATAGAATGGGAGGAAGCCAAACCCCAAGAAAAATTGCTTAGGCCTGCAAACCCTAGTGCCAGTTATTGGCTCCTTTGCACATTGAGCTGTTGATCAGAGACCCATGAGGTCCCAAAAAATGAGACAGGCTTTTGTCAAAGCTCTTGAATACCTGCCCCAGGCCTAAGGTAAGACCCTATTGCTGAAGAAACCACATAGTGTCATCACACAACACCAAAAGATCCTTCTAGTTCCAGAATGGTAACCAGCTCCCAGATGGTATCATGTGTAATGCTGGAGGGTGTTACATAAGCTGCCAGGGGAAACTGGTCAATGATATTTGGAGAAAGCAGAGATCACTGATAAACAATACAGACTGATGTCACAAGAATGCTGAACACATGTGTATGTGGAAGAGACCAGCAGCAAGTCAAGAAGTGCTCATCTGCGCATTAGAGGCACTAAACCGAGGACAGTAATTAATGACTTACTGATTGGCTAAGAGATTCACTAAGTGACAAGGAACCCTTAATTGGAACTGGGATCCACTACCAGAGAGCTACATAGAGGCTACACCCATTAGAATCTTGCCAAAATATCAATGTTTTCTCATTTAACCTATACTGATCTCATTCTCTGAAGGAGATTCTATTTGTATTTTTCAGAAGACAGTGAGAGAGCCAGGGACAGCCCAATTCCACCAAGAAGATATTGGATGATGGCTGAAATCCTGGCAGGTGATGAACTACCCCTATCCTATCACACAGGGAATGAAGCCTATGAGAAAGTGATGATATAAATAGGAGACCAACCACCACAGCAAGTCTGACACCAATGATATCAAACACAACCCAGGGCAAAGATCCATAGATACTTAAAATCTCAGCAACAAAGCAGACTCAAGACTCACCCACCATGACTCAGGGAACTGAGCAGAAGATGGGGGTGGAAAGATTAAAAGAGCCATGGTGGGGGAGAATATCCAGAAACATTGCCCCCTCAGCAGCAACACACAAAGGGGGAAGAAAAAAAACTGGCTACCTCAGGTGCAGTTCATAACCTCTAACCTATGGACAGATCCAGTATGTGCACAGAGGAGGGGCCCCCGTGGGTAGAGGACAGAGAGGAAGGAAATGAGGTCACCATCACAAGATTTGCACATACAATGTATATAATTATTCATAATAAAGATATTGATTTTTTTAAATCACAAAATATTTTAAATCTAATGTTTAATACCACTGTAACTTTAAACATTTTAAGAAAAAAATGATTATAACTTTAATCCCTATTAACACAATATTTTAATATTGCTGTTTACATATTTTAGATAGAAATAATCATAGACTGGCTTTTTTGTAATTCTGTGTGGACATGTTTCTGAGCAAGTGTATATGTATGCAAGTGTTTCATTAATGTCATAGTGCCAAAAGTGATAAAATATGATGTTAAGGTTGACACTTCAATTTTTATGCAGTTTGACCTTTATAAAAAACTTTAAATTTGTTTTATCTCCTTTGTTAATGTAGTAAAAATTGTATAGATGTAATTCTGAACTATCTTTTCATTCTCATGTGTTTATTACTTATGGTAGTTTTGAATAGATGTCCCCCAGTAGAATTTATTATAATTGTGAATTGTCTTCAGCCTTCTGGCTGGAGGAAGTGTCACTTTGGCCTGGCCTCCTGGGGTCTTGCCCTTGAGGTATTTCTAATTGAATGCAAAATTCTAGGGATACATATGCAAAACAGCAGGTGGAACCCAAGTCTGGCAGTTTTGCTATTTGTGAGTTCTAATGATACAGTGTGCTTGCTTGCTTGCTTGAGGTGCTGGTGGTGGGTTTCTCTCTCTGCTTGTTTCTGTGAAAGAGAGCCAGCCTTTTCCTTCATTTTTTTGGAACTTCCCCTGGATCTATTATTTTCAATAAATTCTTTCCTCCCCAAAATTGTGCCTGGTTTGGAGATTCATCCCAGCAGTGTGTGGCTGACTACGACATTACTTAATGCATAATAATTTAAAATCAGGTACTGATTTTTCTTTCAATAGTTTTGGCAATTCTTTTCCTTTGCAGTTTATTATACTTTTTATAAATAGCTTCCCTATAAATAAAACTTAAAAAATTTAAAATACATTTTATTTATTTATTTGCAAGCAGAGAGATATAGAGAAGAGAGACAGACAGAATGGGTACACCAGGGTCTCCAGCTACTGCAAACCAACTCCAGATGCTTGTTCCTCTTAACTCTTGATTTATGTGAGTGAGTGCTGGGAAACTGAACAGAGTTGTTAGTCTTTGTAGGCAAGCACCTTAACCACTAAGCCATCTTCAGCCCTACTTGTAGTCATTTAAAATATTTTTATTATTTATCTTGTGAATATATTGATTTACACCACATCACAAACTAATCAAAATTATAGAAATTGATAAGAATCAATGCATAGTCATTATGTTTATAAAGAAAGACTATGTGAGAAGAAGCAGTTCTGTATGGAACCATGCAGGTGGACACATGACTGCAGTCATTAAAACTGGTGGAAATTGTAAAATATTACTGAATATTCTACTTTTTTTTTACATAAATTGAGGATGTTTAGAGAATTGCATTGGATTCCAGAGAGTGAAAAATGAAACAAATACATGTACATGAACCATTCATGATGTCATTTGTACTTTACACTATATTGTGAAATGCTTAATAATTGTGTAAAACTATACTTAAATTGGGAATTTTCTCACCCATTTTTGAGTAGTAGTTCTACAAAAACTCTTCATTTTGTAAAAACATTGTATATTTTCATAGTCTAGTCACCAACAGTAGTTGAAAACATTATAACCAATTGACAATGTAGGAATGTCAGTGTATTTTTTGGGTCACTAGCGTATCCCTATATTTACTTCAATGTGCCTCTCTAAAAGGAGATATTCTTTCTTATTCAATTGAATAAATCATCATTACATGGAATAATTTTGGATTATGAGACTGGATGTTTTAGAATATTCCTAGGCAAACTTATAGAATCAGAAATGTCAATAAGAAAAGAGAAAAGTAGAAAAAGGTTATAAATTATATTGACAAGTGTTGCAGTCAGCCCACATGCCACTGGGATGAATCTCCAAACAGTTTGGCGGAGGAAAGTATTTATGGAAACTACTGATTGAGGGGAAGTTCCGTAACAGCAAACAAGGCCAGCCCTCTTTCACAGGTCCAAGCAGAGAGAAAAACCCATCACCAAAACCATACACACAGAACAGCAAACAGGCAGAAGGGCCAAGGAGAGAATTTCTTCCCCTTTATATAGCCTTAGGGTGGGGTCTTGCAACCCTATCCCAGACTTCCTGAGTCTCTGGAATTTCCTTCCTGCATTGCCCACGCAGGATAGGATGTTTACTTCCAGCTTCTTTGAGCTTCTTTACATCCTGCCCCTTGCTGAGAGGCTGCCTTTCTGTAAACATCCTCGGAGATCCACCCAAGATTACTTGAAAGGTCAAGTTGACATCAAAACTTAACCATCACAACAAGAAAACAATTCTAGTCATGACAGGGAAGAGTGGGAATGATAAAATAAAGGGAGGAGGTCTGGTAGAGGAATCAATAAAATAAACTATGCAAAAACTGTCATAAGCAAACCCAATAAGTGAATGTTATAGTAATTTTCTAAGATGTGTGCAAGGGTGGCTATGTATTTGTTCCATAATGATGTGTATTCACTTTATTAAATTCAATTTTAAATAAAAATATTTTTACTTATTTATTTTCGAGCAATGGGAGAGGGAGAGAATGAAGGTGCTTGTAGTTACTCTAGCTGCTGCAAATCTCCAGATGATTTTGCCATTTCGTACATCTAGCTTTATGTGGGTACTGGAGAATTGAACCTCGGTTGTTAGTTAGGCAAGCAAGCACCTTAAACATGAGCAATCTCTTCATCCACTTGTTTTACTCATTTTGAGCAGTGTGCTAGTCACTGCTACCAATAGCTGAAATGATCAACTTCAAAGAGATTGGGTCTTATTCATGTTCACAGTTTCAGAGGCCTAGTGCATGGTTGCTTGGGTCTGTTGCAGAACAGTACATTCTGGTAGGAGCCTGTGGCAGAACCATCTTTACATCATGGCAACCAGAAAACAGAGGGACAAGAAAGGGCTAGGGTGACAGTATTCCCTCTACAGGCAAGCTCAGTGGTTTAACTTCTACTGCTTTCATCTCTTAAAAGTTCTATCACCTTTCAGGACCACATGGACTGTGGAACAAGCTTTCAGAAAAGGTGCATCTTTCAGGGACATTGGAGACCCAAATTTCAGCAGGCAATTAAGCAATGAAAAATGTTTATATCTCTGGAGGCTAGGAAGTAAAAATGAAGGTCTTGACTGATCTAGTGCTGGAAAAGAGCCCACCTCACCATGTCTTTAAATGGGAGAATGAGAGACGGAGGTGTTGGAAAAATAAGAGGCAGAAGATAGAACCAGACTGAGCTCAGACAAGGATACCTTTACTTTTCCATTTTTCCAAGAAGTGGAGAGTGGAGAGTAGACAGCCATATCTGAAGTCATGTATCCCGTGGGTAGCTTCTATGAGCATATTTAAAGGATGTTTCGGGGTAATATGGGCTTTACAGTAAAAGTTCCTCCTAGATATGAGATTCCTGAAGTGACAACCTATCTGGAGGCATATAACTGTGGATTGTGCTGGGGTGTTAAATTCTTTTCAAAAGGGGCTTAACAGAAGTAGGATTCTTCAGATATGTAAAATATTCTCCCAGGTGCTCAGGTGCTATCCTGGGTTCCTGTGTGAAAATATTTTCCCAGGCTCCGAGCTGCATCTTCCCTTCAGGAGGGAAACCCACATCTGGATCTCTTCTCATAAAGCACTAATCCCATGCAGAATCGTTTCTGTCTCATGACTGCACCATCTCTCCCGATGGCTCACCTCCTCCCATTTTCCCCATGAGGTCAAGACACAAACTTCTGGTCCATAACAGCCTCTGCATGGCATTACCATATGTCTTTGTTGTTGGGTTTGCAAATAGATAGGCTGCATTGATTCATGAAGATTTATCCCAAAGATACATGTATAAGTCAGGAGGAACTTTAGAGGGGGGTCTGGTGATACTGGCATGGGAATGAGTAAGATTTGCAAAGATACTCTCTTGAGCTGTCACCTTTTGTGATGGCAAACTGTGACACACTTCATGGCTTCATGGCCTCTGGCTTCACTTTTAGCTCCCCCCCACACCACTTTAGTTTTCCCTTTAAAACTGATAAGAATCATATCAACAGCTATAAAGTCCTACACATGCTCCATTGCTTACTATGTCCATGGTTTGGAAGGAGACTGGCACAGCTAGGAACTCAGGCACAGGCATAATAGATGTGCAAACCTTTAACACAGTAAGAGACAGAAATGCCACACACACAAAAATACTTTCACAGCACTGTTTTTTCCCATTACAATAAAACTTTTCATGGCATGGTATTTTAATCGAAATTACACTCAGGGACTGAAATGAAGCCATTAGACTGTAGTCAGTTTATTTACCCAACCAGAGGACCTCTGCAGAGAGAGCCCAAACAATTTTGCTTCACTTTCATATCTTGCTGTGTCATGTTGCATATCAAAGATGCAATTGAAAATGAAATTGTCTGTAACCATGTCACCTTAATAGTATTTAGTTAAAATGCAAGTACTCTTCTCTGGGACGTTATTAATTCTGAAAATACAATATGGTAATTTAAACTAAGAATTGTGCATGAAATTAAATTTTAAGATGTGTTGAAGAGTCAGTCAGCAAGTAATGGGATTTGTGATTATGCATGTGTAGCCAGCAGTGCACTTAGACCTAACTGCACCTGTGAGCAAAAGCATTCTGAAAAAGGATGCCTCATGCATTTTGCCCTCTAGAGTCTGAAAACTCTGACAGCACACACCGGAGCGCCTCATTTATGTACACAGAATAAAATCCAAAGGGTCCCTTTTACAGGTAAGAAACGGACAGATGGGCTCTGTGGAGTAAAAATCCTCATGCTGGGATGCATCATTACCTTGAGCAACTATAGGGAACATGTAGTCAGTGTTTTGGGAAGGAGAGTAGCTCCTCCTCCCCACTGCTTCTGGGCTAAAGAAGACACAGCTGTTTTGTCCAATGGAAGAGGTTACTTGATAATGAGGATGTGTGATTCTGCTTCTTAGTCTCAACATCTCACATTGGTCTCAAGTTCACAAAACTGCTCAAAGCATATGTGTGTGTGTGTGTGTGCAAATATGTGTCTTGTGTGTGTGTGTGTGTGTGTGTGTGTGTGTGTAAACATTTCTGGGTGTGCCGTGAATATGCGTGGGCATATGCTCATATTTTTGTATCTCTCTCTCTCTCTCTCTCTCTCTCTCTCTCTCTCTCTCTCTCTCTCTCTCTCTCTCTCTGTGTGTGTGTGTGTGTGTGTGTTGTGTGTGTGTGTGGTTTTGTGTATATGGCTCTATGCTTGTGTGCTTGGGGAATGTTTGGGAGAACAAGTGAGGATGTGTTCACATGTGATTCTTTGAGAAATATTCATTTAATTGCTATATAGGGACTTTTACAATGCTCTTTTACTTACCTGTATCACTTCATATGTGTAGTTTTTCCTTTCACAAAATGATCTCATCAAGACACTTGCTGTTTTCAATACTGATTTTTAAAAATTCTGTGTGCATGTGAGTCTCTCTGTATCTGTGTGCTGACTGAAAAGGTGTTTCATTTCTGCCTGGAGGATGAGTTGAAAAGGGGTTACCCAGAGGTCCGGAAGTCCAGCCCTGTGTGATTCCATTATCCAGCTACCTTGCCTCGGGCAGGCTGGGGCAGGCTCATCCCACCTAAGCATCCTACCTCAGTCCAATGTGGTACAACATTTTCCTCCTTCTTCCTTGTAATTTGAAAACTGCAGCATATTTGGGTATGAGAGATTGCACAGTGCCTGATATGGTAAGGCCTGAACATGTGCTTGAATATGCTGTGCAGAAAACCTCCATCCTCCTCACAAAAGCTCCTGATGTTGAAAAGGATCTCATGTAATAAATAACCAAAAGGGCTACAGCAACAACAAGAATATGATTCTCTACTACTACTTTTAACACACTAATTATTTCATGGAATAATGCTTTGTAGGCTGTCGTAGTCAGCCACATCCAGCTGGGATGAATCTCCAAACCAGGCACAATTTTGGGGAGGAGGTATTTATTGAAACGATCAGATCCAGAGGAAGTTAAGGAAAGGCTGCCCCCCTTTTACAGAAGCAAGCAGAGAGAGAAAACAGCACCTCCAGAAGCAAGCAAGCAAGCACACACTGTAACACCGTAATTTACAAAATAGAGACCGGGTTCAGGCTTTTCTTTTGCATATCTATCCCTAGTATTTTGCATCCAAATTAGAAAGGGCCAGTCCCCAGGAGGCTAGGCCAAAGTGACACTTCCTCCAGCCAGAAGCCTGGAGACAATTAACAATTTAATAAACACAATTATAATAAATTCTATTGGGGGCCATTATTCAAACTACCACATAGGCTGAAAGGGAAAATGATCTTAAAGGAAAGAGTGATATAGAGAGAAAAAAGAACAGAGAGAAAGAGCTAGAAAGAGAAAAAGGGAAGGAGTGAAAATGAAAGTCCTTAAGTTAATAATGACAGAAAAAAAACTCTAATAGCGTAAACTGAAGTAGTACAAAAATGAAAGACAGGGCAGAGGATATAGCTCCTAACATGAAAGAAGGCCTGTGTTTGATCCCCAGCACAGCATAAACCAAGCATGTTGATGACAACTGAAATCCCAGAACTCTGGATGTGGAGGCAGGAGGATTGTGACTACAAGGTTATTCTCAGCAACATATCGACATAAAGGCCAGACTAGTGTCCATGAAATTCTGTCTCAAACAAAAAAAGAAAAATAATTGCTATTTAA
The DNA here is from genome assembly GCA_004024765.1 of Zapus hudsonius. Lineage (NCBI taxonomy): Eukaryota > Metazoa > Chordata > Mammalia > Rodentia > Dipodidae > Zapus > Zapus hudsonius. Next base: position 53,047 of record PVHP010003843.1, read on the forward strand.
AAATGTATTGTGAAAATTCTATTGAAGAAAATGGAAATGAAAATCCAGCAGCTAATGACCTCTTTCCAAGCGTCATTCCACCTGGTAAAATGATCTTCACCCCATGCTTGAGAGAAATTTGTGACTTTCTTTTTTAAATAATTTTATTTGCAAAGAGAGAGAGAGAGAGAGAGAGAGAGAGAGAGAGAGAGAGAGAGAGCATGCCAAGGACAAGTGCCACTGCAAATGAACTCCAGATGAATGGGTCACTTTGTGCATCTGGCTTTACTGGGAACTGTCGGTACTGGGGACTCTAAACCAGGTCTGCAAGCTTTGCAGACAAGTGCCTTTAACCGCTGAATCAGCTCTCCTGGCTGTATTTTGTGACTTTCTAAAATTTTTAATTTTTTTTTTTTACATTTTCATACACCACTGAAACTCTTCTCAAGTAATCACAGTCTTCTATCCATGCCCTGATTTTATTTTTCAACATGGCTATTACACTCAGGACATTTTGTTTATCATAAATAGGACTCAATAGAAGCAATGAGTTGTCCCTTTTATGAGTAAATGACTAAAAGCCCATAGTTTCTATCTTGGGAAACCGCTTCCTTAACAGAAACCAGCTGAATACTGTGGTTAGTCCTGGAGAAAAGAAGCCCGTATGGCAAGGACCAGAGACAGTTCCTGGAAAACAACAATGCAGGGACTGAATCTAACCAAAATATCACCCAAGTGAGATCAGAAGACTCCCCATTTGAGTTTTTATCTGACACCTTTGATTGTAACCTGGTGAGTGGCTTTGAGACAGAGAGACAGTGAATACCTGCCTGGAATCTTACCCCACAGAAACTGAGATAATTTGTCATTCAAAGGAACAAAGTACTGGGGTACTTTGTTATGGAATAATGGATAATTGATGCAGTAAATAAACCTTCATTCCCCATGGAGACTATATTCATCTTATAGATTCAGACATCTATTTTTCATTCAACAGGTCATTGAGGAGTTATCCTATGAGACGTGAGGAGAGTGGATCCCATGCCCAGAGATGTGTTAAAGAGCTGCCTGTTTCTCAGGAGCCTCCATCTGGCTTGCTTGACCCTCTTGGGTAGGATTCTACTCCCCAGACTGCAAGCCAGCCTTCTGAAACTTCACCTTCTGGCCAAAGGCACTTTCTGGACAATGCATGAAGCATGCTAATACTGGACAGGTTTTAGATTCTGAAATTCAGGGTCAAGACTTTGTCTATTCCTGGTTCCTGGATGCTTAGAGCCACATGGTCAGGCAGGATTCTCAGCTGCAAAATGTCAGATTTGCTCTGCATCCATGGAAAACTTTGAAAGGATTAATGAGAATAATGCTAAGGCTCACTACATGATTCAGAAGGAAAATGCAGCATGACCAATATCCTTATGTTCAAAGGTAACCCATTTTTTTTCTTAAAATATTTTTGGGTTACCACATCAGCATAAACCTTCATAGAAAAATGTATTTTGATCTATTTTTTTTAACTGCAATGAAACTTTTGACTTGCTAACAAAAAAATTTGGATAACTTTTTTTTTTATCATGATGAATTGGAATCTCAAGCCCTCTTTAAATCTTGGCTCTTCTGTAAATTTATTACCTGATTTGTGGTCACTGTCTTCATCATTTGAATCTTATTTTACTCATCTGTTAGTTAAATACAGTGACACCTTGAAACCATCACAGGGTTTTGTTTGTTATTTCACTTCACTTTGCATATTTGCACCCAGTCCACTGGCAGACAAAAGTGGCAGTGTGCACCAGGCTCTAGGAAAAAGCTGTCCTTCTTGAAAGCACTAAACGATTATTGCCAGCTTTATCAAAAGCAGCTGGGACAACTCACTGAGAGAAGGCGTGGGAAGGTCGTGAGACTCACACCTGAGATGCCAGCTGTATGCCTCAGGGGGAGATAGAATATATAGATCAAGGTACAATGAGCCCTGGGCTCTCCATGTTCTGTAAGTAAGCCCTCACCTTGAGACTGAGGAAGGAGCATCTGTGGAGAAAATTGTGATTTAGGGAGTTCCACCTTAGCAGCTATGGGGAGGTTGTCACCCTGGATGGGATGAGACTTCCCGGTGGGTGGTGGGCTGCTTGGGGGTCTCCATGCTCTCTAAGTAAAGGGGGAGGATCATTCACAGGGGAAATCCTGAAATAGGGAGCCCCACCTAAGCAGTATCGGAGGTTGTCATCCCGGATGGGATGAGACTTCTCAGTGGTGTGGCTGTTCTGAGGTCCCCATGCACTGTAAGTCCTCACCATGAAGCTCAGGGAGGAGAATCCCAGGAGGTAACTTTTACACAGGGAGGTCCTGAAAGCAGCCATAGAGAGGAGGAAAGAGAATTGTCAGGAGGAGGCTCCGAGTTGGGGGTCAGGGTGGTGAAAAAAACAAAGTATGTATGAAAATGGATTGAAACCCATTCATTTTTAATGCTAATTTTAAAATAAACTAATAAATATAATGGTGAATTACAGTAATCATAATGTTAAATTATGGCTTTTAAGAGTTTTTAAAGTGGAAATGATTGGACATATTAGAAAATAGATAAATCCAAGTAAGAACTTTTTCCATGTGTGTGTTTGGAGTATGGTGTAGAGTTGGCATGTGTGATGGGTGACAGATCCATGCGTGTGTGGAGGCCAGAGGAGAACATCAGGTGTTCTCTTATCATTCATCTTTGTATTTCCTTGAGAGAGGGTCTTGTCCTCAACTCAGAACTGCTGTCCATTAGGGAGCCCAGTGATTCTGATCTCTGTCCTGCTCGTGGTAGATTGGGGCTGTAAGTGCTCTTGGCTATACCCTGCTTTTATATGGGTTCTGGGAAATTAAACTTGGTGGTCTCTGACCTGAGAAGCCCTCAAGCTTAAGTGGCATGTGATCTTAACCACTGAGCCATCTCCCCAGCCCATATGATAAACATTTTGATGAATGGGTTTTACCTATGTGGTTATTGTTATTTTTAATTTTGAGACATTGTCAGAGTGGCCATGTGGTCCCTCTATCTCAGCTTCCTGAGTGCTGGGATTATAGGCATCAGTCAAGCCACCTGGGTTATTTTATCTAATCCTGTTAGAACAATTCAGAAGGTTTATGTCTATGACTCAGCAATAAATTCCCAAGCTTTTAAAGTAAGGCAGATTTTCAAACAATATATTTACTTTTTCTCTTCACAAGATAGTAGAAATCGGGCTTTTTACAAATTTCTGAACAATGTGACCCAGATGCTTGCTCTGTGTGCCAAAGTCAAGTAATGAATGTAAGCATTAAAAACTATGAGAATAGACGTGTAATGTCTACTCAAGTCAAAATTCTGTGCAGTGAAAAAAAAACAATATCAAGATGTGGGGACTGCTAAAATAATTGTGAAAAATTGAGTAGGGTCACAACACTCCACAGTTTTTTTTTTTTTTTTGCCACAAACTTCAGTGTCTCTGGTGCATTTTCTAATCTAACAGAATGTAAGTGTCCCTCAGGGTCAGCAGTGATGTGCACATCCTCTAAGTACATCCCTTGCTTGCATCTGAAAGGTCCAATTATGGGGAAAATACTATAATTTGGATCCTCAAAACAGTTGTATTGCTCATATAGTGTGAAGCTTTTCAACAAATTAGAAAACACCACTTTAAAAAATGCAAACTTAATATATTGACATGCATGAGCATGCAGTGTTTATTTATTTTTTCCTGATGGTTGAACTTATTACCACTGACTTAGTGATTTTGAGCAATTTAATATGAACTGCAGGCCAGTGAGCTTCTACCCTTCAGTATGAGCAGATAGGAATAAAAGAAAAAATAGAATAATTTCCTCTCAACATGCACAATACTGTTTTCATTTAGTCCATTTATAATGAAATATTTGATAAAGAAAAGCAAATATGAGTTTCAGTAGTGATTAAATCTCAATCTAAAATAAAATTATTTGAATAATCTTAGAATATTTATTGCTTAATCCTAACTCTATAATTGCTTTTAGCCTTGGTACCCCTTGTGAAAGTTTTCGGTTCAAAATAAAGTCACTCGTGTTAAGCCCTGAAAAGTGCAGCCAGTAAACCAGGGAGGGAAGGAAGGCTCCCCCATATGCTTTGCTTTTAAGGGATCAAACCTCTCACTCAACAAAACTTTCCCCCACTGTGTCACCAGTGTGCTCCAACGTTTAGAGGGGTTTACCTAGTAAGAGCAGTCATTCACTACTCAGAGAGCCCTTTTCAGAAAGGACTTTCCTATGACTATATCTGTATGTGTTTCCCTGACTTCCATGGAGTTCAGAGTCTTAGTTTTTATATTAAGGTCCTTGATACATTTTGAAAAGACTTTTCTATAGGGCAAGGGGCAGGGATCTAGTTTCACTGCTCTAGAGACATGTCTATGTTAAAATAGGATTATTTTGCTGAAGAGGATGTTTATTCCCCAATGTGTGTTTTTGGTATGCCTGTCAAAATTTAGGTGGCTCTAGTTGTATGTGTTTATGTCTGGGCTCAATATCCCATTCATCTATGTGTCTGTTTGTTTGTTTTTGGCTAGTACAAAACTGCTTTTGTTACTATGGTAGTGTATGTCACAGTCAGTCACATGCCGCTGGGATGAACCTTCAAACCAGACATAGTTATGGGAGGAAGGAATTTATTGAAGTTATAGATCCAGGAGAAGTTCCATAATGGTGAAAGAGGCTGGCCCCCTTTCACAGGTCTAAGAACAGAGAGAAACCCATCACCAGAGGCAAGCAAACTCATAGTAAACTGAGGGAACTCCAGGCTTGACTTCACACTGTTCTTTGCATATGTATAGCCGGAATTCCAGATCCACCCAAGAACTACCTTAGGATTGGACCCTAGAACCTGACCAAGGTGACATCCCCACCAGCCAGGCAGCTGGAGAAAAACTTTAATAAACTCTTGAATTTATTTGGGGACATCCATTCAAACTACCACAGTATATTATAACTTGAATCAGTTATGGTCACACTTTGAACTTTGTTCTTTTTGGTTGGGGTTGCTTGGCTTTCTGAGACCTTGTGTGTTTCCATATAAATTTCAAATTGTTTTTATATTTCTGTGAAAAGTATAATTGGAATTTTAATAGGAATGGCATTGAGCTTATAGATAACTTTTGAAAATTTAGCCATTTTCATGATAACACTATTGCACATCTATGAGGCTATTCCATCTACTAGTATCTATCTTCAATCTCTTTCTAAGTGGGTTAAAATTTTAATTGTAGAGCTTCTCCACTCACTGAGGTTTATTCCAGTTTTTAACCTAACAGGACTGGGATTTTTTTTTTCTGATTTCTTTCTCAGCATGTTTTGTAAAATTTTTTATCCTGCAATTTAGCTGAAAATCTTTAGCAGTTCTAGGAGTTTTCTAGGGGGATCTTGAGGGTCTCTTCTGGATAGGATCATATCATATACAAATAGGGATAGATTTATATCTTTCCTATTTGTATCCATTTTATTTCTTTCTTTTGTCGGTGCTCTAGCTAAGATTTCAGATATATTGAAAAAGATTGGAGAAAGTAGACATCCTTATGTCATTCTTGATTTTAGTTGATGTGTTTTAAGTATGTTCCTCTTTGTAAAATTTGTCTATATTTTTCATAGGTAGACCTTATTATTTTAAGGAGTGTTGCTTCTACTGCTTCCTTATTGTATTTTATCACGAAGGGATGCTGGACTTTGTCAAACATCTTTTTGCATCCATTAAGATAATCATGTTATTTCTGTCTTTTGTGTCTATTTATATGATGTATGGCATTTACTGACTGGTTATTAAGCTATCCTCTCATCTCTTAAATGGAGGCCACTTCATCGAGAGGAGTAAATTTTTATTGTGCTGATGAATTCATTTTGCAAGTATTTGAGACTTTTCACATCATGATAATTTGGGAGCTTAGCCACTTTCTTTTTGTGTAGTTTCTCCATTCACCCTTGCTATTTAGGCAATCTTTGCTTCATAAAACAAGTTTGTAGCATTCCTTATCTTTATTTTGGGTGGAATAATTTAAGGAGCATTGGTACTTTTCTTTCAAAGTCACAAAACATTCCAGCAATGTAACTACCTAGAATTTTTTTTTTCAGTTGAGAGTTATTACTGAAAATTATACATTGATATATTTTATTTTATTATTGTAATAATAACATAAATAAATAAAGCCTCATGTGCTTACTGTTATAGTGCAGTTTACTCTCTCCTGTGACCTTGTGTGTGTGTGTGTGTGTGTGTGTGTGTGTGTGTGTGTGTGTGTGTTTGTGTACTCAATATACAGGATTATTTCAATTATTTTCTAGTACTGGCTTAATAGTCATATATTATTTTTGGTTGTGTGTATCATGCAAAAAGAATAGATTTCAGATATTGATACATGAATTTTGGCTTCCTTTTATGCCCATGTACCAATAATTTGGAGTGTTCCCAGATTTTTGTCTTATGAACTCAAAGAATGAAATCCATGGACCATAGGGTAAGGTTCAGAAGGATTTTATTATAATCAAAAGCTTTCGGAAGAGAGAAGGGGGGCTTAAGCCTAGAACCTAAGAGAGGAAGCAAGGTGGAGGTCTTGTCCAGGGAGGCAAGAGGGGATTTGAGAAGCCCCATGAGAGAAGGAGGCAGAGTTCTTGCCCAGGGTGGCAAGAGGGCGTTGAGAAGCCCACCTTGAGACTTAGATTTGGGGTTGTTGTGGGGCGGGGATACGTGAGTAAGGCCAGGTCAGTGGTTACTATGGACAAAGACCAGGTTTTACAGCTTTGTCAGAATTTGATTAGAGTTTCTGTCCTCTAGGAAGGGTGCAATCTTAATCTAGAAAGTTTTCCTTGAGGGTGTGACATTCAGGAGGCATAGTGACATTTTCTGTTTGTAGTCAAGGAATAAAAACCCATTTAACTTTGGGGTTCTGTTACCCTTCTTGCCTAGCCAATTTCTGTTTCCTATAAATATGATCTGTCAGATCTTGATGTATATTGTTTCATGCCCCCCCCCCCCGCCTTAAGAATTTCTGTTGAGAAATCTGCTGTTCTGATAACTTGCCTGTATCAGACTGGGTGCTTCTCTCTTGTGGCTTTTCCAGTATTCTTTTTTATTCTGTGGTCTTAGTTCGCTAACTATATGACATGAAGAGATGCTTTCTGGGCCTTTTCTGTTGGCACTCTGTCTTTTGTATCAGGTTAACCATCTCTTTAGATTGGAAACTATTATGGATTGATTTTATTAGGTATATTTTCTATATTTAACTTCTGTGATTTATAAATTTGGCATTGTAATGAAACCCCATAGATTTCACATATCTGTTCATACCTTCTTATTATATTATTTTTGTTGTTGTCTAAATATCCTAAGCAATTGATCTTGTGTTCAACTGGGGATTTATCTGGTAATTTGTCTTCCTCTTGTTCCATTCTATTAGCAAAGCATTCCACTGAATCTTTAATTGTCTTAATGAGGTTTGCATTTCTAAACTTTTATTTGATTATTTTCAATATTTCTATATCTTTATTAATTTTCTTTTTACATGGTATCTAACTTTTTAATTTCTTTCATCTGTTCATTTGTATTCTCTTTGAATTTATTCAGTAGTTCGTGTCTTGTTTGATTTTTGTCTATTTCATTTAATTCATTCTCATTGGAATTGGAAGTCATTACTATGGAATTGATAATTTTTTGGAGGAGTCATCTTATATTAACTTTTCATATTTCTTGGGTATCTGTGCTTGAACTTGTACATCTGGGGTTTAATCACCTGTTTTCTTTCAAATAAAGTATTCACAATGTTTAAGTTGTGCTACATTTTAGTACATTTAGGTATTATTTCTCCCCACTGGATTGGAAGTGTAACTCAGTAGATAAGCCCTAAACCCATATGTTTAGAGCACTGTGCACAATCCCACTTCATGAGTAGAATATGAGCTACAGAAAAAAAACACAACTGGTCAATAATCTTTGTGAAAATAGAGTAACAGCCAATTAAACACAATTGCCCCTTCAGTTCCAATAAAATTTGGAAATAAAATACACAAATAGCACAGTATATATTAGGATATTAATTGCAAAGGGTAGAAAAATAAGCAGAGTAAGACTAGTGATTAATATGAGAAAAACAGAGAAAAATAGATGAAGAAAAACTAAATAGAACATGGGGGCAATATGACTGGCAAAACAGCAAAGACCAGCCTAAAAAGACAAGCTGGTAAAAAGTTCAATAAAACAATCTACAATAATCCTAGCACTTGAGAGTCTAAGGCAGAAAGCTCTCTCGTCCTAGGCCAAACTGTACCCCTTGGGGTAGCCTGCCACAAAAAAAAAGAAGGAGTTCAATCTGTCAAGTGCTTGCAACACATGCATGAGTTACCTCAGGTTTTTTTAAAGATGCACTTTAAAAATATTTATCTATTTATTTGAGAGAAAGAGGGAGAGAGAGAGGGAGAGAGAGAGGGAAAGAGAGAAAGAGAGAGAGGGAAAGAGAAAGAGAGAGAGAGAGAGAGAGAGAGAGAGAGAGAGAGAGAGAGAGAGAGAGAGAGAAAATGCCAGGGCCTCCCACAGGGCCTCCTCCTCCAGGAGCACAGAGGAGTAATCACTAACTGGCTATCTTTAGATACAAGATAATGAGCTCGTGAAGAATTAACTGAGTGGAGTTTCCTGAAAATGGTAGAAGGCCTCACTCTGTAAGGTCACAGGACTGTAAGACGCCTTGCTTCTTTTGCCTCTGAAGTACTCAACAATCATAGTTCTTACTATGAAACTCAAAAGTTTTCTATGAAATTGTGTGCATTAGCAATTTTTTACATCCCCATTTTATTCATTTTATTTATAGCTATGATGAACCCCTCTAATATTTTAATGGGATAAAATTTCACATACTAGGCTCTAGGGCCATCTGTCCTTCATTTAATGTTCACAGCGTCTACTCTTTAACTGTGACTTCAGTATATTTGATCAGCTTGGATCCACCTACATATTTTGAAATTAGAAATGTCATATCCTATGCGACAAAAATCAATGCAGAGCATTAAATGACAGGATTATAGTAGCTGGCATGAAATCTGTGTTATTTCTCACCTAACTTTCCTTATTTAGTGTAACTGAATTTAATTTCCAGTGTGAATAGAAAACACCTACTTCAGAGGAGAAGATTCTAAAACTTTCAATGTTATAGTGTCAGAGTTCTTTTATGGCTTATTAGAAACTTATTTATGTATCATATAATAACCTTAAAATTGATATTTGTTAATGTGTCACTTTTGTTTAGAAGAAGGTGCAGTGATTGTGTTAGCCATCCATGACTAAGATAAATAAAACTATTGATCAGCCAACTGCTTCTGACCCTGTGTTAGTACAGTATGCCATGATGGGACCACGTGACAGAGGATGCTGTTCATCTCATAATAATGAGAAGGAAAAGGGAGACGAGAAAGAAGAGGGGTGCTAATAGATGCTTTAGAGGGCTTGACCCCACTGGCTCAACTTCCTCCATCTTCCAACTGTCACACAATGGAGTCCAAGCCTACCGCACATGGGCTCTTGGGAGACACTTATTCAAACCGTGGAAGGGATAATAACAATGGTTGAAGGTTACATGATACATCTTGAAATACACATAAAAATTCTTTCAGATCAAGAAGTGAAACACTGGACTTTATGTCACCATAACCTGCATATGCAGGCCGCTTGCTCTGGGCTGGGGTATATTTAGGATCTTGGAAAAATATGTATGTAGCTATTTATGTAGTGCATAACAAGGGATGTTGGTACATATTTCCTTTCAAGAATATTGCCAGTGAGATTGTTCTGATGCTATTTAGCTAACCAGCATTAACAAGAAGTGAAGTCAAGTAAACAGAGATTAGATTTAGGGGTTAGAAGTGGTAGAGCTGCTGAAAATTAGAGGGCTTAATCACTGTTCGGAATAACTAATGTTCCTTCATTTCCAATATAAGCCCTTGTGCTTGTGCGTGCGTGCATGCACACACACACACACACACACTTAACTTTTTTCTTCAAAATAGCTATAATGTTTTATAATTAAAATGTTAGTTCAGTAAATATGTACTTTATGTTCATCTATATCTGTGCTTTAGGTCAGGACTTTTTAAAGTTTTCTATTCATTACCCCTTTCTACCTAAGGAATTTCAACATGACTCTAGGCGTATAGATATATAAAATAAATATGCAAATCAAACAGTTACAGATTAAAAAATCATAAATGAATTTATTTTAAAGCAATTTTGATATTTATACAATATTTTTATTTACTAAAGATAAATGTTAATTTACATACTAATGAGATGCATATGCATGTTGATTTTTACATGAAACATCAAATCTTGACTGATTATTTCATACTATAGAATACAGAGTATCTTCAACATTTTTCAGAATCCATCAACATTTGATATGAAAAATCATCAATGTCAAGAATTCTGCTTGGCATAAAGCACAGTATAGTGGCTGAAGTATATTCAAGACCATTTCAGAAACTATTAGAAGTTCTGTTTTAATTCTATGGCAAAATATATTTAATGATTTTATGTTATACAAGTCAGCAACTCAGAAAACAAGTTTTAAAAATCAAACATTCTTATAACCCAAAGTTATATTGATTTGACATATACATGCTGAGAAAGATATTCAAAAATCTTTGTCCATAAACTATTATGTTCCTGTAAGAGCAGAAAAATTTCACACACACTAAAACACTTCAATTTAAACATACAATAGTCTCGATTCTGAGCCAAATGTTTCAGGCAGAACCTGTTGGTGCCACACAGTATGACAGCATGTGAAGTTGTCCAGTGACTCTGTCCTGTCTTCGGAACCAAGGTTGCAGTGTCGTTTGTGACGTAACACAGGCAAGAGCCCCCAGAAGTGCATCAGATTCATCGTGTCTTCTTTGGATTTTGGCATCGTGTGTGGTGGTTGCCCATTCAGCAGCCTTTTATTGTTGCCAACTTTTTCACATCATGTTCAGTTGTGTTCAGTTACAGCCTCTGCTCTATCTGCACATGTGCATTTCACAGTGTGCAATTCTAGCCAGTGGGTACATTGAGTAAGCATTGAGTAAGCTCAATGCAGTGTGCATTCCAAGTCCATGGTTAAACTCAACCCTGTAACACAGGCTGGTCTCAACTCCACTGTAATCTCCTGCTTTACCTTCCTGAGTGCTGGAATTAAAGAGTGCCCTACCATGCCTAGCCTCATAAGGATTTCAATAAATCCTTGATCCTGACAAATAACTGGCCTCTAACTTTGCCCTGTTCGACTATGTCTGAATCCCAGACAGAAGTTTCCACCACATTCTGTGAGCCTCCACTTTTAAGACTCATCTCTGTGTATTGTATGAAACAGGACAGAGGCGGGTAGGTGAAATCTAACATCCACCCCACAGCCCTGAGAGCTGGCCCCTGTCCCTTAAGACCTGTCTAAGAGACCTGACTGGTCCTCACTGCTAACACTGTCTGTGAAGAGGTGAGGGTTACGGATTAGCTATCATTTGTTTATGGTTTGAATGCATACTACAAAAGTACACATAATTGAAATTTATTCCTCCTTGTGAAGTAATAAGAAAGGAAATCTTAACCTGGCCCTGGGTAAATGTTGGGCCTATTGTGAAGAAATGGGGTAAATAAAGACACCTGGGTAAAGTGGCTACAACTGACTTCTGAGTGCCTTTGTAAGAGGGAAAGAGACCAGACATAAATATATGTTCCCTGTCTCTTGTCATGTGATATCTGGCATTGCTTTGGGACTCTGACAGTAAGAAGGCCATCACGTGATGTGGCCTAATGACTTTATGTCTCCAGAACTAAGAGCCAAAACAAACCTTTTATCTTTTTAAAGCTGTCCAATCTCAGATATTTGATTATAGTAATAAAATCAACTAATACTACTGTGGCTGACTGAAAACATCTGTAGCTCTAATGACATTCTTTTCTAATCCTATAAATAAAATTTCTGTTACCTAATTGCAGTGTTTACTTTTATTTTCAAACCTACGGAAAACTACTACATACATGGTGTAGAGGAAGGAGAAGAACTGCACCCTCAGCCATCGTTTTAATACTCCATCATTGATGCTCTAAGCTGGATTGCTTCATAGTAAGCCCACAATTAGCAGTTCTATAAGCACCTGTGCTCTTGAAATATATATATATTTTTTGGTTTTTCAAGGTAGGGTCTCACTCTAGCCCAGGCTGACCTGGAATTCACTATGTAGTCTCAGGGTGGCCTTGAACTCATGGTGATCCTCCTACCTCTGCCTCCCAAGTGCTGGGATTAGAGGCGTGAGCCACCATGCCCAGCATTTTGGTTTTTTTGGTTGAAATATTTCTAAGATTCTATTTCTATATGTTTTTCTCCCTCAAAAGACTGTAAGCCACTATAATGTTAAAGTATACCCCTACCAGCCTATGATTTTATTTAGAATTTATTCATCGTAATTAAATGCTCTCAAAATTAAAAGAAAAGAATACTAATTAATATTTTAAACCTCAAATTATCCATATTGAAAGGGCTATTTTACTTATAGATAGTTATTCAAATTCCATTAACTCGTGGCCAATGTTACAGTTTCAAAGTAGGACATTGGTTTCCATCTTTGCTATGCCTACAGGAATCCAAGCTGTAACTTATAGGAAAATGGCACCCTGTTTTTTTTTTTTGCTGCTCATGCACTTCTATATAATTTACTCACTCCCTATGTAAAGTGAAGATACTAGAAAAGACTGTCCAACAGTGACATTGAGAGACTCCTTTTAAGATACAATTTCCTTGATGTTTAGTATAAAATAGAATAACAGACAGCATTAACTTTATTGTAGACATTGAGATGCATAGTAACCACTTGATATGTAACAAACTAGAAATCTATCACATTCATTTCTGTAATAAGAAAAATATGGACGCACTGAAAACCAATGACATCTTGCCTCATCAGAACAGGAACCCTTTGGGAGAACCCAACATCCTGGCAACAGTGGAAATGACAGTATTTGTTTGTCCAGAGCACAACCCACTGGGTACCATGTAAGTGAACAGAGAAATTTCAGGGAGGTTTTGTATAATTTTGAAGGATGAGACTGGGCTGATATGAGATGGTGAGGCTTCTAATGGCTTCCATGGTTGGGCAATTCCTACCGTCTCCATAGTTTTCTTCCAAGTCCTCACAAGGAGGAAGAAGCCAGGGAAAGCTCACCATCTTCACACATGCATTGGTGTTGGCTAGGGACTGAGGGAAGCAGTAGCAACTAATGAATCCTCTCAGACTATTTCCAACTACATTTTTTAGGGTTTATAGGCAGGGGACCTTATTAGAGCTTCTCTGAGTGAGGTGCTGGTGAAATCCACTAACCTGAAAGAAAGGAGCAGAGTCACTGATCTCAGAGCCGAAGCATCTTCCCCATCAAAACCTTCTTCTGTAGGAGAGAGGGCTGCAAAGCTAACCCCTGACACAGTCCAACTTTGACTAGGATAGATCCCACATCTCCAAGTATAAATCGTCATAGCCAGTATCACAACTTTCAATAATATGCTAAGACTTAGTTCTACTCTTCATCAATGTCTAGTTTTAAACAAAAACTATGATTATACTGAAAGGCAAGAGAAAAATCTCATCTTGGATATAAAAAACTGTTTAATATATTCGTGGCAACAATGGAAAACAAGAAAACATATAAAGCCAGGTAGGTAATTTCTGCAGCGAAGTGGCGATTATAATCAGAAGGAAATGCTAGAATTGAAAACAGCCACAATGTGATGTTATTGAAAACTTAATGTGCTCTGTAATAGCCTGACGTGACTGAGGAAAAAGGCTGAAACTGAAGATAGGTCAATATAAATGTCCCTATCTTGGGGCTGGGGAGATGGCTCCGTTATTATATGTGCTTGCATGAAAAGCCTGGGTTTGATTCTTCAGTACCCCTGTAAAACCAGGTACACAAAGTGGCATGTGCCTCTGGAGTTTGTGTGCAGTAGCAAAAGGCCCTGATGTGCCCATTCTCTCTCTCTCTCTCTCTCTCTCTCTCTCTCCTAGCAAATACACAAGTACAAAATATTTTAAAAATTAAAAGAAATATATGCAACTGGATACAAAGAGAAAAGAGTTAAAAGCAAAACCAATGAAACAGAACAGAATATCCTAAAACTGTGGAGCACAGTAATATATGCAAAATCTGATCCTTGAATGGCAAGAGAAAGAAAGAGAAGAATGCAACTGAAACTAGAAAAAAAAATGTTTGAGAAATTTTCAAAGCCACCAACCTCAAATTTAAGAATTTCAGAGAACACTAACCATAATTAATATTAACACATATAAACCCACCACATACACATCACACACATTACAGTTATCCCCCTAAATTTATATTTAATGTTTTGAAAACCAAAAAAGACAAAATCTTGAAAACAGAATAATCAAATATGTTAGCTACAGAGTAAGAAGATTAAAGTAACAGAATAATTTTCATCAGAAAAAGCCTAGAAAAAGAGTTATAACACTTTAAGTGTTAAAAGATAAACAAAAAAACTAACAACAAAGCTTACCTGCCATAGATGTAACAAAATCATCCTGCAAAACTGAATAAATAAATACTGTTGCAACTTGACCTGTATCTTAGCAGTAGAGTGATTGCCTAGAAGACGTAAGGCCTTGGACTCTATGCCTACCAGAAGAAGGAAGAGAAGTAGAAGGAGAAAGAAGAAGGAGGTATTACAGTCAGTTTTCTCATTGCAGGCACACAGAACCCAACCAAAAGCAGCTTGTGGGAAGAAAAAGGTTTATTTTGGCTTTCAGACTGAAGGGGAAGCTACATCATGGCAGGAAAAATGATGGCATGAGTTGGAGGCTGGACATCACCTCCTTGCCAACATCATGTGGACAATAGCAACAGGAGAATGTGGCAAACACTGGCAGGGAAGCTGGCTATGACCCCTAAGCCTGCCCCTAGCAACACACCTCCAACAAGGTTCTGATTCTAAAACTGCTATCAGCTGGGATCAAGCATTCAGACGAAATATGTTTATGGGGGACACCTGAATCAAACCACCACAGAGAGGAAGAAAGAAGAGGAAAAGAAGGAGGAGGAGAAAGAAGATAAGGAAAAGAAGGTAGAGGAGGAGTAACAAGAAGAGCAAAAGAGGAAGGGAGAGGAAGACGTTCTTAAACAAATAAAACCTGAAGGCCTTCGTTGCCAGAATTGTTCTAAGAGAAAGGAATTACTGAAGAATCACAAACATAAGAACACAAGATGGGAAAATGTGTTCTGCACAAACCACCTACTGGATCCACTCTCCAAGATGTAATAGGATGTCAGCTCTGACCTCAGCAGGAGGTTGAACTGCTCCTCTGGGCTGCTGGCCTTTCCCTAAGATGTGAAGCTCTTCAGAGTATCAGCCACAGACACTGAGCTTACACAGGGAACAGGGCCCAAAAGGGATATTAATGTAGCTGACAGTGGAAATGTCACCAAAATAGGAATACTCAGTCAAAAAGATAAATCGGTAAGAATTCAGAGAGCAGATGAGGCCAGGGTCAATTCCAGAGCAGAAAGAACTATTATTACCACATCTCTGTAGAAGAGCTGAGTTTGTTTAAGTGAGGGCAGAAAATTGTCGTGTCATAAATGAATACCAAATAATGATTCAAAAATCTAAAGGTCAGTCCTAGGCCCTTTGAACATTGAGAATTAAGATTCAGGCCTGTTGCTATGTGATTTCTCAATCTCAGTTATTTTAATTTATTCAGCTTGCTTGGTGAACAGATATATATGGTTGAGAATTAAACAAACAAAATCAATGACTCCAATACAATAATCCAAACAGGAAGACATTTTTCTTATATCTTTAATGTAGTATTAAACAAATTTTAGGAGTAAATACCTATTTGGGACATAGTTTGTTGTTCTATAATATCTCAGAAATAATATACAAAAGAATCTTTGAAAATAGAAAAAAGCTGTAACTGTCAACATTGTAATTTGAATGGTTCAAATGTCCACTTAATATCAGAAAACACCTTGGTCTAACATAGGAAAGAAGTCTCTGACTAATCAGCTGTGTGAAGTGGTTTAGGGCCTAGAAACCAGTCAAGAGAGGCAGGGAAAGAGCCTGGCTCATGTTTCATGCATGTTTCCTTCCCTTGAAAGAAAGAAAGAAAGAAAGAAAGAAAGAAAGAAAGAAAGAAAGAAAGAAAGAAAGAAAGAAAGAAAGAAAGATAAGAAAAGAAAGAAAATAAAAATCATTAGCTGACCACTTTAGTTTCATATAGAACAACTCAGAATTTTACTCCAAAGTGCATCCAACAAGTTATTCAGCATTTCCATGATGTAAGATTTATGTAAATTGAGAATTATTATATCTCACATGTTGCTAGTGAGGAAGGCTGTTTCACTGAATTCTAGTTTCAGTATCGGTTACTTTCTCTTTGCTGGGACAAAATATTTGACCTGAAACAGTTTAGGAGAGGGAAGAGTTTATTTCAGCTTAGAGTTCAAAGTGTATCATGGCAGGGAAAACTTGGAAGGAGCAGGAAACCTGGCATTCCATCATCACATTGTAGGAAGTAGAGAGAGAACACACACAGCGCATGGGTATAACAACTCAAGGTCCACTCCAAGTGACATGCCTCTACAGCAAGGCTCTGTCCCTGAAAGGCTCTACTTCCCAAATAGTGCCACCAACTGGAGATTAAGAATTGAAGCAATATGAATCTGAAGGACATTTTATATTTAAACCACCACAAGTGATGTAGAGATCAAGCTCCATGCTCAGCAGCAATAGTAAGCAGTGTGCTTCTGGCCTCCCATCACAGCCGTGTAATGATGGTGGTGCAGGTAGGACCATTGCAGCATTTGCTGGTGCCAAATGGGAAGGTTAGTAGCCTTGTGGGCACAGTCTTTCTAATGGAGTTCTAGAATCACTTCTGTGTGCAAGGCAGGAAGAAGAGGGGGGAGGAAAAGATCTGTAGAAACTGCCCTGGTCTCAAATGTGCCCCCCAATCCTTGGGAAAGCAGTGATGTTGGAATTACAAACCCTTAATTTTTCTACCTCCATAACAGAAATGGAGAGCAGAATTTGGTAAGCCAATCCTAATGACAGAAGAGAGGAGGGAAAAGTGATCAGTTCACAATCCCTTTCTCCCCACTCCTTTTCCAAGGAAGGCTGTGTATGGATTGGATTGGGAAGGACTGGGATGCACTGGGTGTATTGGAGTTCACTGGGATGAGCTGCGAAATGGCTGAGAAATTGAAAACCAAGCTTGTCATTTGCTGCCTCCTCTGAAAAACATGAAAGCTGTTAAGAAAATATTTCAAAGATAAATGAGTGGTTCAGTCCTGTCCCATCAACCCCTTAAAGGCTTTCTGAGGACCCCACATCTGACATCACCTGCAACTCCCATTCTCCTTAGGAGCTTCCTGCTGCAGCTTCTCGTCTGCTGACCCCACCCAGGGCTTTGGTCCTGAATGGCAAGTCCCACATGGCTGTCTAGGCATAATGACAAATTCTTCCATGCTAGGCTCACTGGTGTGGGTACTACGTGTAGTCAGTGTAGATTGTAAGCTAGAAAGCAAACTAGTCAGATTTGAAGTACAGAAGGCCCTCATCTTGGCTGCGTGCTGAGGGAGATTGAGACTGGGAGCTGCTCCAGAGGTTCAGACATGGCATGATAAGAACATGCCTCGGCGTTATCAGTACAAAGAATGTTTTGGTGAGCTTTGCGTTACTACAACAGAGTAGCACAAGCAGGTAACTTTTAATGAGCAGAAATGTAATGGCCCATGGTTCTAGAAGCAGAGAAGTCCAAGACTGAGAAATTATCATCCCTTCTCAGGAATCCACGACACAGAGAACAGCAACATGGGAATCCGGCTGTACAAAAACCTAACTACCGTTCTGTATTGTATGACTTTATTAATATTTTGACTATGCAATTCAGTTTCTCTTGGTTTAACCTGTAATGTTTCATAATATCAAGAAAATCTCTAATATTAGATCAGTAGGGCATATCTGCTTTAAAAACAAAGCTCACCACCTCCCCTTCCTTGTCTTTGAAATTAAAGTGAAGGCATGTGCAGTGATGTATATAGGTCTTACATCTGCATCCTGGTGAATTATTACTACGACTGCCAAATATTTAAGGATAGAACACATTCTTTCATTCAAGACATTTCCCTGTTCTCTGCCAGTTATTCTTCACAGCAAGACACTCATTATTCTGACTGTAATCAAATGCAGTTTACATTCCTTGAACATCCATATGTCTTTTGGCATCTGGCATCTGTCATTCAACAGAAGGTTTTTAAGGTTGTTATATGTCCATTGTTTATCCTTTATATTGCTGTGTAACATTTGCTTCCTCCTGTGAATTCATGACAATGTTTTTATTAGTGTGAAAACACTTTCTTAGAGAGAAAGCAGTTGGGGTCTATATGAGAGACCACCAGTGGCTGTGTGAACCCTGAGTGGATGAGAATCTGTATTTAACAAACCATGCTGCTCCCTTGAAGATCCCTGACCTTAAACCATACAGATCAATAACCCTACAAGGCTGCGAGGAGAAAGGAATGAAGGGAAGTGGAGAGGCAGAGTTAGAGCAGAAGACCTGAAAGTGTTTGTTGGCTTCCTTTCTCAGGGAGAAATTCACTTAAATACACTTCACATTTTCTTGATTTAAGGAAAAATAAAGAATATCTTGCTGCGTCTTTTGATTGTTTTTCATAAAGATCAATGGTTCAGGAAATTATTAGCTAGAAAATTTCACACAGAGTCTACTTATTCTATTATGTTTTAGAGAGAATATTTTCAGTTTATGTCTAGGAAACAGTACTTGTCTCCAAATTAAATACTTTTTCTCTGAAAATAATTGAGGAAGCCAAATATATCTAGCTTCACCCCATTTCCATTTCTGTGCCCAGAGTCTGGTCTAGCCCTTGTGGAGAGCATATCTGGACAGACAGCTGGTTGAGGGCAGCCTGCTGGAGGGGATGGAATGAGGGAGGCCACAAAAAAGGCCTGAACTAGCCTTGGAAAGGCTCTCATGAGAAATGGGGTTTCTGCATAAGTCAGTTACTGGTATGATGTAAAAGTTCAATTAAATATAATAGCATATAAGAAATACAAAATGTGATTCCTTTTTTTCTAAGTTCCCCTTTTAATTGCTAAGTAATCACATAGAATTTGGTTGACAAATTCAACACAAATTCAAATGTGGCACAGTAAGTTATGAACTTTGGCAAACTGTAACCTCTTTGGTATGAAACTACTTTGAAATGAGAAGAAAGTCGATGTCATAGTCAGCTCATGCTCTGCTGGGATGAAACTCCAAACCAGGTACCTTTTATGGAAGGAAGGGATTTATTGAAGTTATAGATCCAGGGGAATTTCCATAATGGTGAAAGAGGCTGGCCCTCTTTCCCTGGTCCAAACACACAGACAGAGAAGCCATCAAAAACACCACACACACACACACACACACACACACACACACACCAGCAAATGGGGGGGGGAATTTCCTTCCCTTTTACATAGCCTTAGGGCAGAGTCTTGCAACCCTTTCCCAAATTTGTTTACTCCCCGAGTCTGGGATTTCCTTCCTGCACTGTCCTCATGGGAAGGGATGCTTTTTTATAGCTCCCCTGAGCCTCCTTACATCCTGCCCCCTACTCCGAGGGATGGCTTCTTGTGAACATCCTCAGAGACCCACCCAAGCTTACTAAACAGGTCAAGTTGACAAAACTTAACCATCACATTGAACAATCTTAAAGCCAAAGTGAGAAACAGGAATGTGAAGTGGAGCCATCTACAAAAACTCTGCTAGGCAAGTTGGCATAGTGGCACAGACGGTGAAGCAGGGTACAGTGGCAGGTACAGTGATGCCCTCTACAGTTGACACCTGACAAGGAAAGCTCATTACCAAAATAATGTTCTCACATGAAGTTATCATGGCTCCTAAAAGAGGATGCTTCTTTTCAGTAACATGCATGGAACATAACACTCTAATCTTTCTTACATGGAAACAAAATGATTCCATGCCTTCCCCAACTTTATGAAGTAAATATTGAATGTTTATTAATCACCTAACAGATGCCAAATGGTGTAGAACATGAAAGAAATCTAAATATATCATTTTATTTTCTCAATGACAAATAAACATTAGGCTGTATTTATTGATGAAATATTTTTAGGGTATACAGATACTGGTGTTCTCATTCCCAAGAATGATACTGACCCAGGGCTTAATCTTATTTTCTGAGTGTCTAGGAACATTAAGAAAATCAGTCAGTTTTCCTTATGAATATGCATGCCTTATCTTCCAATGCCTTATGCAGAGACATCTATTTATCTTTCTTGTCTTCTAATATGAGGACTAATGATGTGTGGACAGAACACAATCAGAAATCATCCTCATAATAAAATCATGGTGCAGTTCATCAAACAGTTCTTTGATATGCAAAGTCAACAATATACCCAGAAAATGAAGTCGGTGCTTCACAGCAGGGCCAGCTTGCTTCCAGATCATCAGGGATGCAGAAAGCAACTGACTGACTCAAGATGGAGAAGTCTAGGATGCATCCAGGCACAGGGTAGGAGAAAGCCGGAATTGAGACTGTTGCGGTCAGTATGCTAGTTGCTGTGCAGAAAGAACCCAAACAAGCGGCTTGTGGAGGAATGGGTTTATTTGGCTTATGGACTCAGGGGAGACTCCATCCTGGCAGGGAAAACGATGGCATGAGCAGAGGGGTGGACATCACCTCTGCCACAGCACTGCAAACAGCGGCAGGAAGGTGTGCCAAACACTGGCAAGGGGAAGCTGGTTTATAACCCCATAAGCCCACCCCCAACAACACAGCTCTAGCGAGGTTTTAATTCCCGAACTGCCATCAGCTGAGCATTGATCACTGAGAACACATTCATTTGTTTGTGGGGGACACCTGGATCAAACCATGAGAGAGAGAAACCTGTTTTAAAAGAGTTTATCTTGTCTATGGGAGAAGGTTCTAGTCACATTCCTGGAAAGGCAGAGATATTGGAGATAACTATTTCCTAAAAGCACTGCATGTTTAAGGGGAGTGAGGAGCTGGACCAAGAGGGAGAAGGATGCTAAGGAATTGTCAGGGGAAGAATCTGCTTCTAAAATAAGCTTATGATTTCGATGGCCCAGCAGTTTAGAGGACAGTTTCAGTGTCAGCCTATAAATGAGTGCCTGGTTACTGTGATAGCAGAGAGAACAGGAAAGCTCAGTGTCCGAAGTCTGCTTGCAGGAGATGAAGCGGAGTGAATGGAAGAAACAAGATCACATCCTCCAGGAATGGCCCTCAGAGGTACAGACTGAGGCTGTGGAAGTCAGCATGCATTTAACCTAAAACACAGATCAATACTAATTTGAGGAAGCTGAAAGAATCAACACCTTCATTGTCCAAATAAGCATCACAATTTTCAAAACCTTGGGAAACAAGGGAAATTCTACCCATGTGTATACATAGCAAGCCTCATTGCTCATACGCTGTCATTCCTGTCATGTTTTGATCGCCTAAAATGATTCAGCATATGATGTAACACTGTCAGTTCCAGAGTGCATAAAAAAGTCATAATTAATGGCTACAATCAAATGCATCTGCTTATGTGAGAAGGTGGGCAAGAGTGAGGTGCACAGAGAAGCCCATGAAATGGGAGTGTGCCATGCAGGAAGAAGCCATTTTGCCCTGCAGATCATAGACTAACAAGAGAGAACTTTCCTTAAATCTGTGCTCCAAATTATGACAAAATACGCTAATAGAAAGTGAATGCGGGTTCTGTCCTCCAAAAGCAGGGTCCATAATGGACACAAGGCTCCCCCAGACATCAACACACACCCGACTTCAGAATACTCAGAGTGTAATCTTTAGAGATGTGAAGTCCATGTCAAAGACTTCCTGAATTGGGAGCCTGGCAGGAAACCAAGAGTCTGTACTTACCTCAGGAGGCCGTGAGGCTCAGCATGATAGAACAGCCAATGATCTAAGAGTCTGAAATGCTCAGAATGAGGCAGCATGGCCATCCCTGAGAAATCTGCCTGTTCTCTCATGTCTGCTCCTAGTCTCCCTGTCCCAATTCTTCTGATGCAAAACTGTCAGGGTGATATGACCAATTGTACCCTCACATCAAGCTACTTCCCTTCCCAGAGTTCCTCGGGATTTCCTCTGTTCTAAAAACACTGTCACCTTGCCTGGTCTTTTGGTGCCATATCATTTCTGTCCATCCACAGTGACAGCCAAAATCTGCCACCAGACCCACATAAACAAACCCATTGTTTTAATCCCCATTAAAACAAGATTTAACCTGGCTCATCTAGAATTATCACTTTTGTTAATAGACATTATAAATATTTGCCATATGAATAAATGGATTTTTTTAAATAGAACAGACTTCCATGATAACTGTTGGAAAACAAAGAGCTGGTATCCAGTGATGGGAGAGTTGAAAGCATTATAACAGAAATGATGGTTTTGATTGTTATAGAACATCTCAAAGTTCTGGGCACTAATCAGTCACTCTAATGCCAGCACTGTTTATAGCTATGCCCTCCTCAATCCACTGACTTTCAAGTTGACTTTTATGGTAATTTGTATAGTGTTACCA
>PVHP010003844.1:0-75512 GCA_004024765.1 Zapus hudsonius
TTCACTCTGCTTACAAATAAATAAATAAAAATATTTTTAAAAAAAGATCCTACCTCAAAAAAGAAAAAGTTTAAAAAAAAATGAAGAGCTCATCTGTGCAATAGTGGCACTAAACAGAAGTGGGTAATCAATGGCTTACTGATTGGCTAAGAGACCTACTCAGTGGCAAGGAACCCTTAACTGGAACTGGAATTCATTGTAAAATCTTATGGTGAAGAACCTGGGCTCCAAGGGGAAATTCCCACTACCACAGAGCTACAGAGAGGCTACACCCATTAGAATC
Source organism: Zapus hudsonius (assembly GCA_004024765.1). Taxonomy (NCBI): domain Eukaryota; kingdom Metazoa; phylum Chordata; class Mammalia; order Rodentia; family Dipodidae; genus Zapus; species Zapus hudsonius. The sequence continues at coordinate 284 of PVHP010003844.1, forward strand.
TTGCCAAATCAGCAATATTTGTCTCATTTAATCTATACTGATCTCACTCTTGATGAGAGTCTGGTTATAATTTTCAGAAGGCAGAGAGAGCCATGGACAACCCAATTCCAATAAGACATGGGATGATGGTTGACATTCTGGCAGGAAATGAGCTATCCTTGGCCTATCATATAGGGCCTAAACGAAACCTATGAGAAAGAGGTGAGATAAACAAGAGACCTATCACCACAGAAAGTCAGAGAACCCATGAAAGGACAATGGAGACCAACACCAAGGATACCCCACAGAATCCAAAGCAGAAATCCAGAGACACTTAAGACCTCAACAGTAAAGCAGACTTAAAACTCACCCACCATGACTCAGGGAACTGAGTGGAAGAGGGGGCAGAAAAATTGTAAGAGTCATGGTGGGGGAGAATATTCAGAGACATTGTCCCTCAACAACACAAAAAAGGGAGGAAAACTGGCTACCCCTTATGCAATTCATAACCCTCTACCCCATGGATGGATCCAGTATGCCCACCAAGGAGGGCCCCCAGTGGGTTGAGGGCAGAGAGGAGGGAAATGGGGGTATCATCACAAGATTTGCTCATACAATGTATCTAATTACTAACAATAAAGGTATTTTTAAAATATTTTTTTAAAAGTCATTCTGGGCTGGAGAAATGGCTTAGTAGTTAAGTCTGCAAAGCCTAACTACTTGAGTTTGATTCCCCAGTACCCATGTAAAGCCAGATGCACAAAGTGGCAGCAGTTGGAGGCCCTGGTTGCCCATCCTCTCTTTCTCTCTCTCTCTGTCTCTGTCTTTGTCTCTCTCTCTTCCCCTCCCTCTCTCTCTCTTTCAAGCATGGTGGCTAACACTTCTAAACCTAGCACTCGGCAAGGTAAGAAGATACCTGTGAGTTCGAGGCTAGCCTGAGACTACATAGTGAATCCCAGGTCAGCCTGAGCTAGAGTGAGACTCTACCTCGAAAAACAAAACAAAACAAACCATTCTGGGCCAGACATGCCTTTAATCCCCAGCACTTGGGAGGCAGAAGGATTAGAGTGAGTTCAAGGTCAGCCTGGGCTAACTAGAGTAAGACTCTACCTCTAACAAAAACAAATAAATAAATAGTTATTCTAGTCACTTTTTTTTGTTATGTTTTTTTGAGGTAGGGTCTCGCTCTAGTCCAGGCTGACCTGGAATTCACTATGTAGTCTCAGGGTGGCCTTGAACTCACGGCAATCCTCCTACCTCTGCCTCCCAAGTGCTGGGATTAAAGGCATGCGCCACCACACCTAGATTTCTATTCACTTTTTCTACATGACACATTTATAAATTTGTCACCAGATAGTTATCAAAATCATTCTGGCTTAACTACATGGTAAAAGATTGTGACTAATTGAAATTGTTATATAAACTATGGCATACATCATGACAAAACAAAAATAGAAAATCAGTAATTTTCTTCCTCTACTTACTGCTTGCTATACAGTGAAGAGAATTTGGCTGGTGCTTAGAATTTAATGCTTCTATGGAAATCACTAGCTGCCCTTCTAGCAATGCTCCCTTTGATATTGTTGCTTCACATTTCCAATGAATGATCAAATATTTCAAAATCTGAAAAGAGCACAATTCAAATCAACACTGAAAAAGACTTAAAATATGCCCTTCAGGGCTCAGGAAACATTGTGAAAGAAGAGGTGGAAAGAATACAAGGTGGGAAGGCATTGTGAGGTATTATTTCCCCTCTACACATAGGGACTAATTGGTATATTCATGACCCCCTCAGAGAATACCCATAACCCCACTGAGGAGGACCCTCAGTGGAACAGAGAGGGAACATAAGAGTATAACTCAATGGGAATGTAATCAATTTGTAATATGTTCATATATTAAAGTTCTATAAAAATAATGGGAAAACCCAAAATCTCCTTTAAAATCATGGTAATAAATTTGTATGACACCATTAAATTGGTAAGTCAAACACAAAATATTGTATTCCTGCTTATAAAAATGTCATGTTTTTAGAGCACATCATTGTGTCTAAGCATAATAGTCAGGGAAATGACGCGAGAAGACAGTGAAATTCAACACAATGCTCAACAAGCCAGAAAACTGCAAAAAATAAACTTCTGGGTAAGTTCATTCAGAAATGAAAATTAATAAAAAATTAAGTGGCAGTTCGTTTTTGTTTCTTTTTTCTCCCCAAATAAAAGCCAACATGAAAACTATAAAGAATAGTGAAATCGGGTTATGAATCATATTTACCTTTCATCCAATCAATATCCCTGAGGGTCAGATTATTATTTATGAGTACTAAAGGCAAAAGCCTAAGTTTGAATCCCTGCTGTGTCAAATTCTAGAATGGGAGCAAGTTACTGAACCACTCTGTAGCCCAATTCCTCATCTGTAGAGATGAGGATAAACCTATCACATAGGACAGCTGCTGAAAGTAAACAAGTAATATATGTAAAATTCTTAACACAGTATCTAGCACGTAGTAAATGCTCAGTATATATTAATTATCATTCTTAATTTCATCTAAAGGTTTCACACAATACTTTAAGATGAATAGGACTCTGAGATGTCTGTGGTTGTTATTTTGTTTTCTTGAGTCAGGGTCTCCCATGTACTAGCCTCCAACTTCTGATCTTCCTGACTCTGCCTCCCATGTGCTGGGATTATAGTAGGTATATATAACTCCAGGTCAGCTAAAATAGTCAATTTTGATGATAAAAGTTTAAATGTATTTAATTTCCATTATTATTCATGACAATAAACCCACTTCCACTAAGGTACCACAAGGAAAATTCTTTACCCCTTTTGCCACTCATCCGTTTCCCATTTTATTTCATTATTTATTTTTGTTCAGTTTTCGAAGTAGGGTCTCACTCTAGCCCAGGCTGGCCTCAAACTCACAGTGCTCCTCCTACTTCTGTCTAAAGAGTGATAAAACCAAAAGCGTGCGCCACCCCCACCCTTTCTGGTTCCCTTCCCCCGTTTTAAAGGCAGAGAGATCCAAATAAAATAATCTGGAAAGATCCTAATTTATACCAGAGTTCACAAAGACAGCTTCCAGGCATGTCTATAGTCTACCACCTTCATTCCCCTGTCTTATTCGGATCTTTCCATAGAGTGCACGGGGTATGAATGAGTCAGAGCCCTGAGTTCCAGCCTAGGCTCCACCATCCTGTAAAACCTAATCCTCCAGCTTCCTAAGGGGACAAAGAAAACCAAGGCGCCTCAGAGCCCGTGATTCACATTCACCGCCGGGGTCCGTGGAAGGAACCCGTCCTCAGCCTCCGTCCCCTCAGCACCGGCTCAGGCTGCACCTCGCCCACACCCGGGATGGGGGTCCCCTTCTCCCCTTCCTTTCGAGGTCTCCCCGCAGCGTGGCCCCGGGATCCAGGTGGACCAGGTTCACGCTTAGCAAACGCGGGTTTTCTCGGTCTCGGAGTCCTTCCTCTATAAACGGGGGCGTCGTTTTTTCCTCACGCGTGGGAGAATCCCCAAGGGATTGGTTGAAAGGACCTAAAGGGATGACTTCCAGCACCTCCAAGCCCCGAACCTCAAGCGTATCCACAGCACCCCGGAATCTTCCCCGCCCTCCATCTCAGGCCCTGTCAGATCCCACCCCTCAAACTCCGAGGTCTCCTCACAAGCCCATCTCCTCAGAGAGGGGGCCTTCTGCTCTCTCTCTCTCTCTCTCTCTCTCTCTCTCTCTCTCTCTCTCTCTCTCTCTCTCTCTCGCTCGCTCGCTTCCCAGCATCACCTCGCAGACACCCAATGCCATTCCCTCCATTCTGCCAGGGGGACAGCGAGAGGGGCCTGTGTGAGGTCACGACCTCCTCCTCCTCCTCCGCTAGAGTGTCAACCTCGGGCGCGCGCCCACGCCGGGCCGCTCCAGCCCTTCCCGAGCGCGCTCGCCCCGCCCCGCCGTGCGCTCGCCACGCCCCTTGTCCCCCCGCGCCTGCGCATTTGGTGTCGTCGGCACCTTCAGGCTGCTGCAGGGAACCGCCCAGGATGATGCGTGGGTGCGCAGGTGGCTCAGCCTGTGAGAGCCCGCGTGCGGCGACCAGGGTTGGAGGCGAGCTGGAGAGAAAGCCAGGCCGACTCCTCCCAAGGAGACTTTCCCACGGTCCTGCCGAGACGCAGCCCTTCGCCCTTTTCAAAGCGTTCTGACCGCCCTTGGCATTTTCCAGGGCCTTTCCTTCCCCGGGCCTGGAGACGCCGCGGATGTCTCGGGTGGGATTCCCAGGCTGGCCCTCGCCCTCTTCAGGGGCTGTCCCAAGTGTCCCTGGACAGACTCCGGTACCCACCTACAAAGGAAAATATGAGCGGCCAATTAAAACTGAATTTCAGGAAAACGTCTCCCCCCCCCCCACGTGTGTCTCAATGCAATATTTGGGACAAATACTAAGAAAATTATTTTTAAATTCTAAACTGGGCGCCTTGTATTTATCTGGCAACCTGCTCCAATCCTCTCCCTCGCCTATACCAGGAGGAACCTGGGAGCCTCTCCTGTCCTGTTAGACCCTTATCCACTAATTATTTTTAAATTTGATTTACTTGTGTGTGTGTGTGTGTGTGCTCGCGCGCGCGTATGTGTGTGTACCAGGGCCTCTCGCAGGTGCCAACAAACACAGCTGTTTGCGCCACTTTTTGTGTCTGGCTTACATGGGTAGCTGGGGACTTGAACCCAGGCAGGCAGTCTTGGCAAGCAAGCGTCTTTGACTACTAAGCCATCTTCCCGAGCCACCTTCCTCACTTTTGACTTCACTAAATGTGAGACTGACAGAGGCAGTTCTTGGTTCTTCTAAGCGCGTCTGCAGTTGGAAGGAAGGAAGGAAGGTAGGTAGGTAGTCCTCGGGCTCCTTAAACAGGCATAGTAGGAGGGGCTTGGGCCCATAACTGCTGAGATCTGGCAGCCAAAAGAAGACGCTGGTGAAATTCTTGCCTGGCAACGAGTTGCCCAAGGAGAAGGGTGGAACAGGGTGTTGGCTGCTTTCCTTCAGGGAAAATTCTTCCACTCCAACTCCAAGAAGCCGGGATTGGACAGAACAGGCTGTGAACCTGGCATGGTGCCTGCCCAGTACACAATCCTGGTGCTACTCCAAAGGACATGTGTAATGGGGCTTGAATCATACCCTTTTCCAGTCTGCTCAGCACTGTTAACCCGCCTCCCCATCTCAGGTGCTCACAGGTAGACATACTGGAGAGGTGGGTTTTACTTCTGGAAAATTAATTTTACCATTAGATTTGATGAGAGTTGGTATTTGGGGAGTTATTGGAGTCTCTCTCCCTTTCACTCCACTCCCCCCTCTTTAAAATATTTCCTATTGAAAGTATCAGCTCAGCAGAAATGTTCCCCCTTGAGGACGACATTGAGATGGTGGGTGGAGGAATGGCGAAGTACTTCAGGTGAACTGGTCATCCTGGCTTCCAGCCCTTCTCCTTGGAATGATAGTCTCAGGGATGAACTTTCAAGGGAGCAAACACCCCAAACTACCCTGCAGTTAGGAAAGGTCTGACAGGTAGCCAGGGACAGCTTCTTCCCTATGGGATCTAGCAGAAGTGAAGGAGGAGGTCTTTGATAGTCGGTTCCACCTTCAGGACTTCGTAGCATTTACCCTTGTAGTCAGGCAGGGTTTGATGCAGGCCTGACATTTGATGAGTACTGAGTGCTATGCACTCTTCTCCCTGTAAGGGAGGTGTTATATCATAAATGAGGCTCCAAGAAGAGATTGTATGATGCTCAGTTTATAAATGTCTGTACCAGAAACTGAAACAAAACTCTCATCCCCTCTTTCCACTTTCCCAACAGCTACCCAGTGCGCATCTGCCACATGGATGTGACCTGCCTAGCTGCCAGGGAGTTCTCTACTGTGGGAACATTAATGTTATCATGACAGGTCAACCCCTGTGCAAAATTGAAGGAGCCAAGGAACTCTTACCCTCATCTTCCACAAACTAGTACTCAAATGAGCAGCAGTCCTCTCAGCTCATCAGTATATACCCTCAGTCTGTTTGAATCTAGTAAGTAATACGCTATTGGATTCCACACTATCATAACTGGGTTTACTCAGACACTTTCCATGGAGGAGGGTGACTGTTGAAGGAGTCAGTTATCAGTTGATTAAGAAATGTGAGGAGCTGGGCGTGGTGGCACATGCCTTTAATCCCAGCACTCGGGAAGGCAGAGGTAGGAGGATTGCTGTGAGTTTGAAGCCAGCCTGAGACTAATTCCAGGTCAGCCTGGGCTAGAGTGAGAAGTTACTTTGAAAAACCAAAAAAAAAAAAAAAAAAAAAAAGGAGAAGAAGCAGAAAGAGAGAGAAAGAAGGAAAGAAATATGAGGCTCAAATAAATTACTTTTTAAAGGTGGTGGGGTCAGTTTAGTCAACTAGATCAGTGTACTTGCTTGTGACTGAGTATTTTCAGGACTGGCCTCCAGTGTCTTACTTGAAGTATCTTCAGGATCCAGTTCTTGATTCTTAGACTGGGTGACGTACTGATTGTGTTACAATTTCTCTACCCACTGAGGAATTATGTTAATTTTCATATCTGTTTGGATATTCTATTTATTCTGAGAAGCCCCCCACCTGGCCAGTGAAAACCATACCCTAAAAGTCCCAGATTGACTCAGAACCATAACCAAGGAAATGAAATCACAATATCATAGGGACAGTGACATTTTAGAAACTACTTAACTGTCTTTTTCTTTCTTTTTTTTCAAAGGCATGTGCATGTGCAGCCAGGTGCAGTGACACACACCTTTTAAAAAATATTTTATTTGTTTATTTGCAAGCAGAGAGATATAGACAGAGACAGAGAAAGACGCCAGGGCTTTTAGCCACTTTGTGCATCTGGCTTATGTGGGTCCTGGGGAATTGAACCTGGGTCCTTAGGCTCTGGAGGCATGCTCCTTAACTGCTAAACCATCTCTCCAGCCCTGTCTTTTTCTTTTGAATGTGCCCTCTGTGCATATCATTCTTGGGTCATATCCCCAGAGTATTCAAATGCCCTCAACAAATTGAGCCTAGGAATTTAAATGGATAGGTCTCTCTTATTAGGCTGTTGTTTTTAAAAAATGTCCATTTGAGGAAACCAACTATTTCTCATACAGACAATGAAAAAGGGCTAAATGCTTCTCTTGGGTCCTGAGAGAAGTCTGTCCCCCACCAGTTCCTATAACCGGGTTTCCTGAAATGGAACAAGTCCCAGGTGCCTCTCCACTAATCACATCCTTACAAATGGGGCCATGAAGCTCAGATTAGCTCATCCCTTCACCTTCTTGAGGCCATTTCCACCTGGAGCACAGAATCTGGGGCAGCCTCACCACGGCTTTCCTATCGGGGGTCACACAGGGATGCTCTCATAGAAGGATGTGGGGGGTACCAGAGGCCATAGTGTTGCTGACTTCTGGGACAGTTCATGGCTATGACATCTGTTCCTTTTAAGACTTGTAGGCAAAGGACACTGCTGAAGTTTACATAACTATTTTCTTCTTCGCCCCCATTCCCTATGCTTTCTTCCTCTCCTTCTTAAAATGACTGGCTCTGATACTGAGTGGCTTCCTGTTTTTCTTGGCTGAGTCACCCTTTGCACAGTCTGATTTCTCATCTAGTAGCAGGTGCTGGGCCATCCGTGAGATTTCATTCCTTTCATGTTCTTGTCAATTTTTTGCTGTGATAACCTATAAAAATCTGTACCATAAAGTGGTTCTATCCTCCGTGATTGGCTTTTTACCTTTTTATAAACTGAGATGGATTTGTCCTTCCAACTGATGCCCACTGCAAGGGAAGTTGGCTTTGAGAACAAAAGACTTTGAGGATGGAAACAGCCGGGTAATCTAGTTGCATGTGGCAAAGTTAGTTTATTGATCTGAAGGCCAATCAGCTTTATCTGAAAAATAAGTAGGGTAATTGTGACAAAAGATTCATCTTCTGTGAGTTTCATTAAAGAGGGTATTAGCTCCACAAGTTCAGTCTGGGGTCAGTCTTTGTATGAGAACTGTATGCTGAAGTTCTGACCAGGAATGCAGGCAGGACTACACAGTCTTCAAGCTAGTAATCTGGAACCTTAGTTGAGCTCAGTTTTCACTAACTTTTAAAGTTGACTTTATTTGCTCTAGCTTTGAATCTTCTCTTCCCCTAACTTTCATTTTCACAATTTGAAAAAAAGGTTATGGGATCAAAAGTCTAAAAAGGTCAAGGTGTCTAATTCTTTTCCCATTTTACCACTTACTTTAGGTGTTATGTTCTAATTTTCTACAACTAAAATAGGAAAATTCTCCAAGGAATACAGTTAAAATAACATCTATAAAACAATTTGAGTTTTAGTATCTTTAAATTGGAAGAAATCTTAGAGGTCATTTAAGCCAGTATTTCCCAGCCAGAGAAGCAAATATGGCCAGCCATGGTGGCTCTCACCTATAATCCCAGCAATTAGGAGGCTGAGGTAGGAGGATCACCATGAGTTGGAAGCCAGCCTGGGCTAGAGTGATTTAAAAAAGAAAAAGAAAAAGAAAAAAGAAAGAAAGAAAGAAAGAAAAAGAAGTAATGTTTGTCATTTCCTTCATTCCTCCCTAACCCGCTCCTGAATTGCCTCTATCTCTTTCCTCAACCTTTTCCTGGTATTCAAGATAGGGAATCGATCCAGTTTGCAAGAGTACTTAAAAATGGGAAATACTTGACCTACTTCACCCTCCCCATTTCATGCAACTCTCATACCAAGTTGATACATAGCTTTTCACTTGAATGTCTTGTGCTGGGAAATTTGCCACCTCAGACACAACCCATTGGTTTTCATTATCTCAAACTAACATCTCTTCCCATTTGCTAGTCCTGTATCTTCCACTCATTAGTCCCAGATCTGCTCTTTGAAACCATAGACAATCCATCTAATCCCTTTATAAAGGGTCTGGGGAATACCCAGGATGGTGATTGTTAACTTGTCACAGTAGTTCAGACCTGGCCTGAATGATTATATTATAGATGTCCTGTGCTTGGCATAGAAGTTGTGTTCCTAAAACATTGTTTTGTGTGAATCAATGTATTTTAGTCATACAGGGACATTGTTTAAAAGAAATCCTGTTATCAGATCTTTCATAAAATGAGGGTTTTTTTTTAACTGAAAATTGAACCCAGGATCTCACACATGATAGGTAAGTACTCTACCACTGAGTTATATATAGCCTCAGCCCTCTTTTTACTTTTTATTTTGGGATAGGGCTGACCTTGAACTCATCAGGTAGACCTTGAACTTGTGATACTCCTGCCATAGCCTCCCAAGTATTTGTACTCTCAAGGGATCAGAGGCCTAAAAGCCACTTGAAGAATATTTTTCCAATGCAAAAGTCTCAAGCCAGGAGCAATGGTGCTTGAAATCCCAGAGCTCAGGAGGTTGAGGCAGAAGGATCCCCAAATTCAACAACAGCCTGAACTAGAGTGAGACTCTGACTCAAAAGAATAAAAAATAAACCTGGGATGGGCTTGCTAGTGCACACCTTTCATCCCAGTACTTGGGAGGCAGAGGTAGGAGTAAATAGTAAATTCCAGGTCAGCCTGGGCTAGAGCGAGACCCTACCTCAAAAAAACCAAAATAAATAAATAGATAAATAAAATTAAGCTAGGGAGATTGCTCAGTGGTTAAAGGTGCTTGTTTATGAAGCCTGCAGGCCTGGGTTCAATTCCCCAGTACCCACGTAGAAAACAGATATACAATTTAGCCTATGTATCTGGAGTTCGTTTGCAGTAGCAAGAGGCCCTGGCACACCCATAGTCATTCATTCTTTCTCTAATAAATAAGTACAATTTTAAAAAAATTTAAGTTAATGAGCAAAAAATAATTAGCAAACATCTTCCCCATTAACCTTTTATAATAAATTTTCATACATTGTGTTTTACTTAAGGCAAGATTTGCCTACATGTAAACTAGCTAGCGCTCATTGAGCTCTTATCTGATACCTGGTGCCTCACATCTGACATGCATTATTTAATTTCTTACTACAACTTCCTCCTGTAAAGTTATCCTTAATTATTTACAGAGAAGGAAACTAGGCTTAGCAACATTAAATACCTTGTCCAAGGTCATTCAATTAGAAAGTGATAGGCCAGACAGTTCAAACAAGGTCATAGAGATCAGAGTCTGATGTCTTTAACACCAGGAAGTTTCAGACACTAGTCATAGTTGAAACAACGAGGTATACCACAACAAAAGTAAATCTAACTATGATACAGAAAACTGACCTAAAATGTCTACAGCTTCTAAGATGTACACAAAACCTACTCTTTTTGGATTGCGGCCTTGTAGGTTTCCCAACACAGCTCACATTTCCCAGTCTGCTCAAGGAACCCTCAAAGACTTCCCTCCAGCTTTAGAGTCTGACAAATCTTGTTTCAGGTGTATGGCTGTAAGAAGATACTTTTCCCCAGGGTCTGTCTACTCCCAGGGGTTAGTGACATGAGTTTCTTTCTTAGAAGAAATATTGACTGGTAAAAATCAAAGTTATAGAGAATTACAGTTGATTTCAGCCTACTCCTAGATGGGTCAAGATCATTCAAATGGGCCCAGTTTTTAATGACATTTAAGTTTTCAAGTTAAAAATAGCTCGAGAAGGATAGGCCATAATAAGTAATTGCTGTTTTGAATTCAGTCTGGACAAAGATAAATGGATGTGCTATCTCTGTGTCCTCAAATCAGGTTCCATTTCTCCATCTTGTCAGTACCAGCATGTATTCAGAACATTGCTCAGATCAGAACACAGCCCTTGGGGTTCCTAGGAACCCACACTTTTCTATACTGTTTAAGGAGGCACAATGTGGGACTTTTTCAACTGATGGAAGAAAAAAAGAATAAATCTCACCAATTCAAGACAACTCAATCACTCTTAAGTTTTAAATTCAGTCTCTTGAGATTCTCATCCCAGTCCTCTTTTCATGATGTACTAGTTAAAAGGTTATGCATCAGTGTGACATCAAGAAGATTCATGAAGGCCAAGGGATCATATTCAATCTCTCTTGTCAAATTGTTAAGGTGTGGCTCCCTTCATTCTATCTTGGCCATTGGATTCTATGGCCACTGCATCTGCAGCAGAGGTCCCTGGCAGGTGGCACCTCTCTGTCTCTCTTTGTTGGGCACCAAGGAACTTTTTAGAATTCCTCCAAATATTAAGTGGCCAATGATATTGGCACTCAGGGGGTGAGATGGCAGTGTAGGGAGTGGTTTGGGGAGATCTCAGACCTGCTTTGCCTACACATGTGACAATGCTACTTTTGCTCTGTGGCAACTACCCCTTGATAGCACTAGGTACTTTGAAAGGCCGTGTATCTTCTCAGAGTTCAGGAATGAAATAGAGCCTATGCCTCTTTGGTCTACTACTATTTGGCACTGGGGACACAGAGCAGAGCTCCAGGAGTATCTAAACTCTCTTGCTCTTGCTCTCCTGTCTCCATCCTTTTCAATTCTGCTCCAATCCCAAAAAGGATTACATTTTCTATGTGGACAGAATAACCACATGTCCTTTCCAATGCAACAGATGATGTTATAGACTCTGAACTGGAGGCTTACAGTTCTATGTTTTGATATTTAAAAGGAAACTCCTGGAGAAAAATTAAAATCTCTCTCAATCACCTGGCTCTTACAACTGAAAAATTTGAATTTTCAAGAACACTGTTCCTGCTATGGATTTCATTTTTATTGTGAGACAAACTCCAAGGCTCAAGAAATCCTCCTGCCTCAAGCTCCTGAGTAGCTGAGACTACAGGCACACATAGCTCTAGTATAGATGGGTTTTTTTGAAGCAGGGTCACATTCTAACTCGAGCTGACCTGGAACTCACTCTGTGGCCCAGGCTGGCCTTGAACTCACAGTGGTCCTCCTACCACAACCTCCTGATTGCTCAAATTAAAGGTATGTGCCACTGTGCCCAGCTTCTGGAATAGATTTTAAAAGCTCTAGTCAAGAGTTTAAAAGTCAAGAATTAAATTCATATCTCTCATAATATCCCTGTACAGAAGGCAGTACATATGTAAAGCTCTGGCTGCTGTTTGTATAATAGAAGACAGATGTATCAGTTACTTTCTCATTGCTGGGACAAAATACCCAGCCAGAAGCAATTTGGGAAAAAAGGGGTTTATTTTGGCTCACAGTTCTGAGGAAAGGTCCATCATGGTAGGGAAAGCATGGCAGGAGCAAGACACCAGTGTCACATTGTCACATCAGCATGGAGGAAGTAGAGAGAAATGAACACTGAACACTCAGTTAGCTTTCTCCTTTTTATACAGTCCAGGAACCTAGTCCATGGGACAGTGTCATCCACAGTTAGGGTGGTATTGTAGTCAGCCACACGCCACTGGGATGAATCTTCAAACCAAGCACAGTTTTTGGGAGGAAAGGATTTATTTGTAGCTATAGATACAGGGGACATTCCAGAATGTAAAAGAGGATGTTCCCCTTTCACAGGTCCAAGCAGAGAGAGAAACCCATCACCAACACCACACACACAGAACAGCAAAACAGGCAGGAGGGCCAAGGAAAGAACTTCTTCCTCTTTATATGGGCTTAGGGTAGGGTCTTGCAACCCTATCCCAGACATAATGGCTTCCTGAGTCTCTGGAATTTCCTTCCTGCATGTCCCACACAGGAAAGGATGTTTACTTCTAGCTTCTTTGAGCTTCCTTACATCTTGCCCCCTACTGAGAGGCTGCCTTCCTGTAAACATCCTCAGAGACCCACCCAAGATTACTTGAAAGGTCAAGTTGACATCAAAACTTAACCATCACAGTCCACCCCTTGTCAACTTGACATCAAACCATATATCCTTACATCATGCTTAATTTCTAAATGAAGACAGTGAAAAGATCATAATTCTGCCTAACATGATATAACTACCTCACTTATAACTGGAAACGCATAATGTCCCCCCAACACTAGGCAAGGCTCCTTTACTTAGAGTTCTATAAAATCATAACAAGTTACATTTACAAAGTAAACATTTCCAACTTCAATGAGGCATACAAGGAACGACTGGGCCAAGGCAAACTCAGCAAACATCAGCAAACATCCACATCTGCTGTTCAAATCCCATACCACAACCAGTGACTGACAGTCTCCAGATTTTTCCAATTTTGTCCCTCGAGCTTGGCTGAGCAACTGGGGAAACTTCCATCCCAAGCCAACAGCACTCCATGGTAGCCCTTGCAAAGTCCTGGTATGTCCAAAACATCTTCGGGTCTCCAATGCAAACCACAGTCCATAATTCAATGGCTTCACTGGCCAAGCAGGGACTTCATGCCCTGTTCCATATACCACATCTCAGTAGCGGCTCCGTGTGCACTTCATGACCCACTCCATGCATGCATTTCTCATGCTTCCAAAAGCAATACCAGGTATGCAGGACCCAGCCATGTTGTTAATTCAGGGACAAAATAGATGTGACTTTGAAGAGCAGATTCCTTTCTTTCAGCGATCTCCTTTCCAAAGAGTTTGCACAGTCCATCTTTCTGTCCTTCCTGGGTAGAAACATCTCAGGCATCTCTCCATTGTTTCAATGTAAAGCAGTTGGGCCATAATCAAAAGCCAGTCTCTGCCAGTAAGTTAAACTTGCTTTGAGGTTTTTCTAACTTCAAATCTTAAATTCTCAGTCCCATATCCATAGCCAAGCACACAGTCCATTATTTAATTTAACCTTGGTCAAACTCTCTGGGCATGGGCAGTAGGACGCATCCACCCTTTGACCCAGGCCCACATTTCTATTAAAGGTTTTCTGCAGTCTCTCCTTCCCCATAGAAAGTTCACAAGCCAAGCCTCCAAATGCAATTCTCTCTGCACTGAGCATTTCCAAATCCTCACCAGAATAGTTTATAAAACTTGGCTTACCATTCTGGAAGGCATCTTCAGTTGCAAGTACGAAGTCCATGTCCATTTCTCCAGCACACAAGTTCCAGGAGATCAAAATCCACATGGTCAGATTCATCTCAGCGAATCACCCCACTCCTGGTACCAAATTCTGTCATAGTCACCCACACACCACTGGGATGAATCTTCAAACCAGGCACAGTTTTTTGGGAGGAAAGGATTTATTTGTAGCTATAGATACAGGGGAAGTTCCAGAATGCAAAAGAGGCTGCTCCACTTTCACAGGTCCAAGCAGAAAGAAACCCTCACCAACAACACACACACCACACACACAGAACAGCAAACAGGCAGGAGGGCCAAGGAGAGAATTTCTTCCCCTTTATATAGGCTTAGGGTGGGGTCTTGCAACCCTATCCCAGACTTAATGGCTTCCTGAGTCTCTGGAATTTCCTTCCTGCATGGCCCACACAGGAAAGGATGTTTACTTCTAGCTTCTTTGAGCTTCTTTACATCCTGCCCCCTACTGAGAGGCTGCCTTCCTATAAACATCATCAGAGACCCACCCAAGATTACTTGAAAGGTCAAGTTGACATCAAAACTTAACCATCACAGGTGGCTCCTTCCATCTCAATTAATCTAGAAAATTCCTCATAGACCTGGCAAGAGATTTGTTTCCATGGTGATTCTAAATCCTGTCAGGTTGACAGCCAGAGATTAACCATCACAATAAAATAACTAGAAAGTGGAGGCTGATGATGTGGCCCATTGATAAAGCACTTTCTGGTGTGTATGAGTCCCTAGGTTCCATTCCTAGCACTGCTAAATAAATAAATACATAAATAAGAGGGGAGGGGGAAATAGTTTGGTATGAAAACATTTAGTTTCATCTATATATGATACAAAATTATATTCACTCCCAAAGTCTTTTCTGTCATCCATTAATTTATCGAACAGATATCTGTGCCTACTTTGCTGGAGCTTGAACTAAGAAATAAATGCATTCTGTTCCTCATGCAGCTCACAGCTCAAAGGGAAACATGACCAGTCAATAGTGATGATTTAGTATAGAGCATTGGGTAATTACACATACCTGTAATCTCCACCCAGTCTGAACTATATGGTGAGTTTCAGGCCAGCCTGGGCCATATCCCAAGATCCTGTCTCAACCAAACCAAACCAGACAAAAAAACTGCTATCTAAATTGAAAGGATGAATAAACATTGAGTGAATAAAAGAGCAAGAGTGGTTCCAAAAGGAACAGCATGTCCAAGTGCTATTTTTTTCTCTCTGTGTTTGAGATAGTCTCCTGCAAGTCTGGCCTCAAACTTGCTCTGTAGCCAAGCATGGCCTTGAACCTCCTGCCTCCACCTGTGCTAAGAGTACAGGTGTGTGCCGACATGCCTCAAAACAGCATGGTCAAAGCTCCACACACATTAGGGAGACTCCTAGAGGTCTGTTATGTCTAGGACAGAAAGTACCAAGGGAAGAGGGATGACGTGAGGCTGGGGAGGGATGAAAGGCACATAAACTTTGTTGAGAATGTTTTTGGTTTTTGCTTGTTTTTGAGGTAAGGTCTCACTCTAGTCTAGGCTGACCTGGAATTCATTATGTAGTCTTAGGGTGGCTTTGAACTCACAGTGATCCTCCTACCTCCTGAGAGCTGGGATTAAAGGTGTTGCACCACCACAGCCTGATGTTGAAAACTTTGGCTCCATCCCAAGCCTAGTGTGCAAGTCCTGGAAGGTTTTCAGCAGAGACATGATCTCTCCTACTGGTAGATTAGAGCAACACTCAAACTTCCCAGTGGATAATAAAATGGCTCAGGAAAGAGTCATTAGAATAAGGAAAAGCCTAGATAAAACACCACCACCATCAAAAACAACACTAAGCCATAAGCAGAACCCACAAAACAAACAGGAGAGACCAGAGGAGTTGAAAGAAGCCCAGGAGAATGTGGCAGCCCTAAACCAAAAGAAGAAACCTTCCAGAGAGGCATATGTTGTCATTGCTGGCAAAAAGAACAGGAAGGTAGCAGTTAGAATAACTAGACTTAGCAAGAGAGCCATTGACAACCTTGCTGGAAGCATCTTTAGTGAAATGAAAGATAGATGTATTGTGTTAGATTAAGTCAATCACATCAATGCACACCTCTCTTCTTCAATTACTGTCTCTACACTGACACCTCCCTAATGGACATCCTGAGTGCAGATGTCCCCTTTGAACTCTACACTTTTATACAACTGAGTACTCGGTATCTCACCACTGATACAAAGACACCTCAAACTCAGGTTCCAAAACCAGGTGTCTCCCCACCCAGACCTGGCCATCCAGCAGTATTCCTCATTTCAGCAAATGACATCTCCCTCCTTCCACTTGCTCAATCCATCCTTGACAAGCACTTTTTCCTCACCACCTCTATATCTAAGCCATCTCTGTCTACATCTTGTCAAGTTTTCCTGCCTATGCACTGTCTCCACTACACACCTGAGTCCCAGTTACTATCTTCTCTCAGCTGCACCACAGTGATAGCCTCATAACTGGCTTTTTATGTCCATTTGGATATCCCTTCCATCTTCCCACATACCAACTAATCTTTTTATATTTATTATTTGCAAGCAAAGAGAGATAAAGAGAGGAAAGACAAAATAGGCACATTAGGGCCTCCAGCTGCTGCAAATTAACTCCAGATGCATGCACCACTTTGTGCATCTGACTTTACTTGAGTACTGGGGAATCAAACCAGGGTCATTAGACTTTGCAAGCAAGCACTTTAATTGCTGAGCCATCTCTCCAGCCCTGCCAATTTTTTTTGAAATATAAAGTCAATTATTTACTTCCTTGCTTCACCTCTCCCCAGGATGCTAACCAAAATTCTTTAAATGGTATAGAAAGTTCTGGTTAAAATCTAAGCATTATGTTTGCTGCACAAGTATGAGGATCTAAATTTGATTCCCAGAATCCATGTTTTAAAAAAAAAAGTGTGGTGGTGCATGTTTTTAATCTGATCACTCAGCAGGCTGAGGTAGAAGGATCACTGTGAGTTTGAGGCCAGCTTGGGGCTTCAGAATGAGTTCTAGGTCAGCCTGGGCTAGAGTGAGACCCCACCTCAAAAACAAAAATAGAAACAAACAAACAACAACAACAACAAAAAAAAACACAACTGGGCGTGGTGGTGCACATCTTTAATCCCAGCACTCAGGAGGCAAAGGTAGGAGGATCCAAGGCCACTCTGAGACTACATAGTGAATTCCAGGTCAATAAATAAAACAATTTTAAAAAGATGAATTTTAGGAAGATGGCTCCGCAGTTAAAGGCACTTGCTTACGGGCTGGAGAGATGGCTCAGCGGTTAAGGCACTTGCCTCCAGTGCCTAAGGCCCCCGGTTCAATTCCCCAGGACCCACATAAGCCAGACCCACAAGGTGGTGGCCCTGGTGTCCTCTCTCTCTCTCTCTCTCTCTCTGCTTGAAAAATGAATAAATAAAATATTTAAAGGCACTTGCTTACAAAGTCTGCTGGCCTGTATTCAAATCCCTAGTTCCCATATAAAGCCAGATGCACAAAGTCATGCATGTATCTGGAGTTCATTTGCAGTGGCAAGAGGCCCTGGTACACCCCCGCCACACACACACACATACACACAAAAATATCTTTAAAAAATAAAATAAAACTGTTTTAAAAAGCTTGACATGAAAATAAATAAAATAAAAAATAAAAAGCCTAGCATGGCCCCTCATGCCTATAATCCAAGCACTGAGTTGGGCCCAGACTGGGGCTCCCTGAGTCTAGCGCAGCTGACAAAGAGCTCTGGGTTCAGTGAGACACTCTGTATCAAAGAAGTAAGACAGATGAGTGATAGAGGAGGATACTCACATCCTCCTCTGGCCATTACACACATGCTCACTAGGCATGTACATATGCACACATATATGCACATACTACACACACACACACACACACACACACGCGCACACACAAACACACACACATCAAATGGGGTGTGGAATCCCAGCTCTGTTACTTTCCAGGTCGGTGATCCCAAGTTAAGATATTCAGAAAAAAAAAGATATTTAGTAGTCAGTCAATTCCTCCACTTCCCCATCTGTGAAATGGGCCTAATACTTACCTGTCCAAATTGTTATAAGAATTAAATGTTCCAGGCGTGTACCCAGGAGGCAAAAGCAGGTGAATCACAGCAAGTTCAAGGCCAGCTTGGGCAAGTAAAGTGTGAGGGTAAAGCGCTCAGGATGTAGCTCAGTGTGGAGCATTTACCTAGCATGCACAAGATCATGGGCTCAATCCCTGGCACAAAAGAGTAAGGACAAGATATTCAGGGCATCAGGGTTTCTTTTTTCATAATTAAAAAAAAAAACTATTATTTTCCAGGCCTGGTTGTACACAGCTTTAATCCAAGCACTTAGGAGACAGAGGGAGGAGGATTGTTATGAGTTTGATTGAGGCTAACCTGAGACTACATAGTGAGACCCTGCCTCAAAAAACAAAACAAAAATTATTGGGGGGGGCACAAGCTTGTTCCAGGGCCTCTTGCCACTGCAAACGACCTCCCAGATGCATGCACCACTTTCTGCATGGGCTTTACATAGGTACCAGGGAATCAAACCTGGACTGGCAGGCTTTGCAAGCAAGTTCCTTTAACCACTGAGCCATCTCCCTAGCTCAGGTTTCTTATTTTTTTAAAAAAATTATTTATTTACTTGCAAACAGAGAAAGATAGAAGAGAGATAGAGAGAACGGGTGTGCCAGGGCCTCTAGCCTCTGCAAATGAATTCCAGATGCATGTACCACTTTGTGCATCTGGCTTTATGTGGTGTCAAAGTCAGCCACACGCTGCTGGGATGAATCTTTAAACCAGGCACAATTTGGGGGAGGAAAGTATTTATTGAAACTACAGATTGAGGGGAAGTTCCGTAACAGTGAAAGAGGCTGGCCCTCTTTCACAGGTCCAAGCAGAGAGAAAAACCCATCACCAACACCATATATACAATACAGCAAACAGGCAGAAGAGGGGTGCACAAGGAGAGAATTTCTTCCCCTTTAGATAGCCTTAGGGTGGGGTCTTGCAACCCTTCCCCAGAGTTAATGGCTTCCTGAGTCTCTGGAATTTCCTTCCTGCACTGCCCACACAGGAAAGGATGTTTACTTCTAGCTTCTTTACATCCTGCCCCCTACTGAGAGGCTGCCTTCCTGTAAACATCCGCAGAGACCCACCCAAGATTACTTGAAAGGTCAAGTTGACATCAAAACTTAACCATCACATGTGGGTACTGAGGAATCAAACAGGGGTGGTTAGACTTTGCAGGCAAGCAATTTAACCAGTGAGCCATCTCCCCAGCCCAGATTTCTTTTTTTTTTTTTAAGCTGGCAAATACTTGTGCACGCTTAAATGCTCACCAGAAGAAGTGAGGGTCATGAGGGTGTGGGACGGGATGAGATTTAGGAAGAAGAGACCTGCAGTCTTCTGTGGTACAGAAAGAGCTGAAAATTCAGCTACATCTCTGGGTTTGGTGGTAGAACTAAGACCTTTCTGTGAGTCACAGTTAACCTAAAGCAGCAGATCTGGATGCTCTGAGCAGTTCAGCAAACTTGGATATCATTCCATTCACTTTCACAGCTAACAAAAAAGGAAGCAGAGATTTTCTTCGTCATTGACTGTACTGATTCACTATAGAGCAAAATAACAGGTTTCCAAAGCAACCCAGTCACAGAGCTGAGATAAGTGATCTCAGTGTTCCCTTTACTGAGCATGCTTCCTTTCCAAATTGGGAACCATACAGTAAATTAAAAATATGATAAAATAATAATGGCTGACACTGAGTGCTTACTATGGTCTGGACACTGTTTTAGTACTTTACCTGCAATAATTTATCTGATCCTTCATTTTACAGGGGAGGAAACCAAGTCCCAAAGAAAGCCAGTGCATGTGGGCCACACATCAGAAGTAGGTTTTATTTATTTATTTTTATTTTTCTCCCTTTGTAGCCCAGACTAACCTGGAACTTACTGTGTAGTTTAAGATGGCCTCAAACCCTTTGTGATTCTTTCTCCTCAGCCTCCGGAGTGCTGGGATTATATTTGTGAGCCACCATGCCCAAGCTTAAAACTAGGTCTTAAACCCAGGGAGTCTGACTCCAAAATCAGTACCTTTTTTTTTTTTTTTAATTAAACTCCTGTACTTGGGGTTGAATTCAGGACCTTGTGCATGCTAATAAGTGCTCCACCACTGAGCTACATCCCAGGCCCCAATCAATACTTTTAATTTCTCTCTCTCTCTCTCTCTTTCTCTCTCTCTCAATAATAATAATCAGAAAACCTGGAATCTCTACCATGAAGAAGTAATTCTGTTAACTTGGACTTTGGCTTAAGTGTCTGTCATTTTGCTCATCATTAGAATGAGAATGAATGCTTACCTTAGAAGGCTTTTTAAAGGATTATGAAATGCTGAAAATGGGAAATGACTTTACAAAATCTATTATTATGCTAATCACAAGACCTACCATCCTTGACTCCTAATTGGGTCACAGTCTAACAGGCTGTCATTGAGACCCTCAGTTCCCATAACCAAAAAGCAGCAGCAGTTGGATGGTTTAAATTCCTTTGGCTATTTCTCATCCTAACAACTATAATGTCCTTAGTCAAGTTTCTACAATGACCATCATGCACCATATTGGCCTCCTTCCTGAACATTCCAACACACACTCTTACCTTTGGAGACAGTGACAGCATATGCCTAAGCTTCTCTGATTCCATTGCCTGAAGGAGCGACTGTTTAAAACAAGCATAATAGTATACATTACAGCTAATGGTGAGGTGTACCAACAAAGGCCAAATTCCAATCTAGTGGTATAATCTCATATATCAGACCTAGGAGGGAACTTCAGGATAGTCTTTGGTGCAACTCTCCCAACCCATTTTATGGACTAGGAAAAAACTATTTGGGGGCAGTATGAACATTCTGTTTGACCTTGCAAATGTTTTCAAGTACACTTAACACAAGTGATTTCACTTTGCCAAAATCATATCTGGAAAGTAGCTCAATTACTTTTGTTTGTTTTAGTTATGTTTCAGAAAATAAAAACAAAATTCTAAAATTCAGTTACCAATAAAGCCATTATAAAACCTTATACTCAATAATTCACTGAACAGCATTTTTTTTTTTTGGATTGTCCTTACTTGGTCATTTCAAACATTCCCCAGGTAGGAAAGGACCTACCTACCTCTTCATGGGCTGTATATAACATAAAGGCTCCATACAAAGCCCATCTTGCTATTAGTGGTTCTTCTCTGAGCTTAGCTCTCTAGTCTGGAAGAACAGTACTTTTAGAGCTGGAGTGGGGGTGGGAGTGTCACATGACAACACACTTTTAGCACCCACTGCTAGCACCCACTCCTTGCATTTGCTCTGATTTGGGCATAATTCCTTCCTCTCCTCAGCAGATAGCTGTTCACCTTAGACCACTCAGCCGCTAATAAACCAAGAAGAAAACCAGCCTTGCCAGGCCTAGAAATGTCCATCCCCGCCCCCAAGCCCCTAAAGACAGTGACTAGGCCAGAATTTTCCTGGTTGATAAATGAGAGGAGCTGAGGAGCCGCTGTGATGACGGCTCCGAGAATCTGATTTGTGAGGAGGCGAGTGTCCAGGAGCACCATGGAGATGCTTTTGGAAAGCGGGCCAGCCTACCTGCCGGAAGGAGGACGGGAGAAAGGGGGTCTGGCAGAGACAAACGCGTAGGGGAGATGGCCTGGAGGTGCCCGAAGAGGAGCATTTGAAAAGGAAGTAAAGGCCGCATCTCCGGAAACCTCAGGGGTGAGTGGCATGAAAAGGACTGCGCATCCCGGGGATAGGGATTTTGGACCAGGAGTGCAATAGGGACAAAGGTGGGGTGTCCAAACTGGGAAGACTGGGCTCCGTAAACTGGGGGTACCCAGGCGTCAAAAGGGCACGATGCGAGGCTGGCGAGGACCGGAAGGTGGGGGTCCAGCGGGACACCCACGCGGAAGGCGGCGGGCGAAGAGCGGCCCCGGCGCGCTCGCCCCGGGGAAGGTCAACGACCCCCGGCCGAGGACCCGCGGGGAGAACTGAGAGGGGCCGCCGTTGCCATGGCACCGGGCGAGGAGGGGGTGACTCGGGCCCCGCCCCAGCCCCAGCCCCGCGGGGCCGCGGGCTCCAGATGGTCCCGGGCCTCCCGCGGGAGCCGGCGGCCTGCGGCAGGGGGAGGCTATTGTCCTCCTTCCGCGGCGCCGCAGTCCCGCCGCTCGCGCCCGCGCGTCGCCGCCACGCGCCCCGCCGCCGCCGGCCCCGCGCGCCCCCCGCGCCGCTCGCGCCCCGTGACAGCGCCCGCCCGCCGGCCCGCCGAGCGCCCCGGGGCCGCCCGCAACTGCCCCTCGCGGCCGGGCTGGGGAAGCGGCGACCACCCGCGCGCGCCCGCACGCCCGCCGGCGCTCCGCACCCAGGTAGGTGCCGCCTGCGCCCCGGCCCGCTTTGTCCCGGCCGGCGGGGCGGCGCGCTTTGTGCACCCGCGTGCGGGCGGCGGGGTCCGGGTCGGGGTCCCGGCTGGTCCCGGGGTTCCCGGGGAGGGAAGAGGAGGCGTCTGGGAGCGCCGGGGAAGGATGCAGAGTCATGTGCCAGCCGGTAAGGTGGGGGTCGAGGTGTGGGGCTCGCGGGCCTCTCTGGTGCCCAGAGAAGAGTCTGGAAGAGTTGAGGCTGACAAACCCCGGGGGTGGCTGGGGTCGTCCGGGCTCCGAGCGTGTCTGACAGCTCGGCCGCTGTGCCCCGCGCGTGCGGACGCCCGGCCCCGCAGCTTGGCGGCGGCTCTCTGTGGAGCTGCGTGGGCATCTCGCCTCTCCGGTAGCTAGCTCCATGCTGTCCTTTAGTCTCTCTCGAAGTGCGTGTGTGGGAGGAGGGGGATTGTAGCGGGGGCGAGGAAGCATGGGGTAAGGCTGCGGCCCCGGACGTTTACATGGCTGTGGAGTCTGCCTGTCACACAACTACCTGCAAGGCCTCCTGGCTGGAATATTCCGACTCTGGCTCCAACCAACTACATCCCATTAACCTCATGACATTGTATGTTTGTCAGAGGTGCAGGCTCGCCCTGTCCTAACCTGCTACCTTCTGTTTCTGTGGGTTGTTTCTCAGCTGCCTTCCTCATCACAAGTCTAATCCTGAGAGCTAGGAGTTGCGCTCATGGCCAGTCAGGATCCACAAGTCAGTTTTCCTTGAAGATGAAGAGGGCAGAGTGATTTCCAGATGTGTGTGTGTATGTGTCCTAAGTGAGAGAGGGCAACTCTTGGTATTCAGAAGAGCAAGGATTAGTGAAGGAAAAGCTAAGCTGGAGCATAGACTTGTCCCCTAGAGAAACTGAGGTCAGTTCAGGATCTTGGATGGAGGTAGGGAATGACCCTAATTCTACCCTGGGTGGAGGATTCTTGTTTGTTTATTTATTTATTTATTTATTTATTTATTTTTATCTTGACAATGATTCCCCCTACCTCAGCCTCTTGAGAACTGGGATCACAGGTGTGTGACACCACACCCAGTCTATGTGGAGGATTCTAAAGGAGAAAAATGAAAGAAAAAAATTTCAGTCCCTCTTTTTGAGCTCAGTTCCTAAATTTCTCAGGGCAGAGAATTCCTGAATAACCAGCTTGAGAAGTGCTCTGTTGTTTCGTTTTATTTTGTTTTGTTGTTCTTTCTTCTCTTCCCTGCCCTGGAGCATCTTTCTCTAGCTTTTCTAGGCAATCTGGGTTTTATTGTGACTTTTTCTTTTTTCTCTCCTGGCTAGTCCATCCATTTATACTTTGAAATAAGATTTTTACTTTGTCAAGTTCCTATCTGTTCTAATCTATTTTTCATCCCCTGGTCATTTATTCAATCCTGACTTCCCAAGGCTGTTCCAGCCCTGTCCTCCTTCCTCACATCTGTGATTCCTTGTGTCAGGGCATGAGCTCTAGACATAGCTCTAGAGCCTACTGTCTTTATGTCCTCTCTCACAGCCTGAGGGGGGAATATAGATTTAGTTTAGCATGGGATAGAGCCTTCACACACATAGAAGCTACCCCAGTCACACTCAGCCCTGAAACTGTGTCTTCTCAGTCCTCAGGGCTCTTCTAACCAGTTCCAGCCGCTTGCTTGTCATCTTTGGATACAGTGGACCTTAAAGTGTGCTCCCTTGAGTGGCATCTGTACCACCTGGGAATTAGTTATAAATTCAAAATCCCAGGCTCCATGCCAGGCCTGTGAAGCCAGAAATTGGGGAAGGGGCATTAGTGTGATCTGTTTCTACAGCCCGTCACTCTAGATCATGTGATTCATATTTGAGACTCCCTGGTCCTGACACTAGAGCTGAAAGGCCTCTGGATGAGAAGCAGGTCTTTTCCCATCACACCTTTATACTTTCCTTGAGTATTTTCTTCATCCATGAGAAAGACATGAATTATGATCATTTCATTTAATGTCTCTTTAATGAATACCAATTGTACTGGGTCCTGAAAGGAGGGAGAGAAAAAAGACCAAGACTCAGTCCTCAAAGAGTTAAAAGTAGAGTGTGCAGACACACGTGTGTATCACCATAATACAAATGTGGTAAATATAGTAATAGCTGCATGTGAAGTACTGTGTGGAACACAGAGGCAGGAGTGAGCACCTCTCTGAGCGAAGTAAAGAATTAATCAGGAGCAAGATGTGGTAAGAGGATGAATTAGAGAACAAGGCAGCCTTTAGCCCAGGAGATAGGATTTCTAGTTTTACAGGCCAGCACCATAGAGGAAAATGAGTGGGATCAGCTGCCAGATAGGACCAACACGTGGCTCTGTATCCATCAGCGCTTGGTTCCAGCAGGATCCAAGCCTGCAGCGGACAGGAAGTGACGCTATTCTGACATGAGTGATATAAACTACTTGGACCTGACTGAGGCCAATGGCTAAGAATAAGAGAGTGGCAATACTGTAATATGGATTAGCTGGTGCACCTCCCTATTGTGATAGTTCAGGAATCCTTGGAAGAGACTAAGGCTGAGAATTCCTTACTGTAAACAGAGATAGGGTCATGTGGCTGGGGGTTGGCTAGAAGTATGAGCATGGACTCCCAGGTCCTAGGCAAGGGATAATATGATCAGTGAAAAGAACCCAAGCAGGATGTGTATAGGAAAAACTCAAATAAAAAACTATAGGAATCTAGAGGTGGCAGCTGTTGGAATACAAGCAGAGAATATATTGACCAAAAGGCTGGGGCTACAGAGCTGGAAGGCTTAGAAATCTAGACCTTCAGGATACAGGGATAGGATTCAGAGCCTCAGTGCTGAATAACACCAGAGAGTACAGTTCTCATAATGGCAACAAACCTGACAGAGCATGGTGGCCCTGGAAGGATTTGTGACCTAAGGTCCAGTGCCTTCTAGTTTCTTTATATAACAGCATCCCTGGGAACTCAGGTTGCAAAGCACGTTAAGTCTCAAACTCGATTTGGAGACAGAAGCATTTCAGTACTTTGGATTTATTTTGTGTGGGTGGTGGTGGTTAGACTCCCCTCTAGACTTTTGTCCCAAAATTGTAGGGTTCCACAGAAAGGTCCTATCAGCCAGACCTCCCTGGAAGGTCTGGATCCCATACCTGGACTCTGATAGGTTCTCAAGAGGACCAAGTGGGATCACCAAAATGAAGCCAAAATAGTCCATGTGTTTTATAGGAGCCTTAGGGGACTCAATTGTTTGGAGATAGCATCTAACAGTTGGTTTAAGAAATTACTCTTTGTGGACATAGTTTGGAATCCTTAGGGCCTTCAGGTACCAGACAGGAAACATAAATATGTAAGGCACATTTGCATGGGCTACAAGAGAATGGTGAGGTCTCCAAAGAAGTAGGTAGTATAGCCCCACCTAAAGGAATGCAAGGACCATTATATTGAAACAGCTATTGGCCACACAAAACACTCCTGGGGGCTGACTTAGTAGTTTTATGCCCCCAGGGAAAAGGGAAAAAATAGAAAAAGAAGTAAAAGAATTTCATCAATGGATGAAGCACTTGCCCAGAAAGCATGAGTACCTGAATTCTGACCCCCCCCAGAACCACAGAACTGTGTAAAGCTAGATATTATAGCCCTATCTTCTGTAATCCCAGTGTGCCTAGGGTGAGAAGGGAGGCAGAGACAGGAGAACCTGCAGGATGCTCATGGGCCAGAGGTGAACAATGAGAGACGATGTGTTGAAGGACAGGACCAACAACTGAAAGTTATCTTCCAACCTTCACACACACACACCTAGGCTGAAAAGATTGCTCAGTGGTTAAGTGCACTTCCTGCACAAGAATGAGGGCCTTAGGAGGCCTGGGACTGTTCAAATCTTCAAATCCCATGTAAAACAGCTGACTGTGGTCATGTGCACTTGTAACCCCAGTCCTGCTGGGGAACAGAGACCCAAGAATCTTCCAAAGCTCTAGAATTACTAAAAGGAGACTCATAACAAGACCAGGCAGAAGGTCAATGGAGCAATTCACCTGATGTTCCACTCTGGCCTCTGCAGGAGAGCAACCCCCTCTGTAGATGTGCATGTGGGGCTCTGTAAGGGCACACACACAAGCATGTACCACACACCACATTACACAGACACACACACTACAAAAAGAAAAAGAAAAAAATAATAGTCTAATGGGAAATGGCATAAGATGTCGTGATGTCAGTGTTTTTTCCTGGGTGGTGTCTGTGGAGATATTGCTGACTGGGGCTCTACTTTCCTGTCCCACTACCAAGAGTGTTGGGTGACTAGTTCAGGTCATGCCTGGCCCACAGCACTCTGCTCAGGATGATTCAACTCTGCCCTAGAATTTATTTTATATAAATATTTACAGAGCAAACCTAGAAACTCTGTTGGGGGAAAATGATGGGAAAGGAATTCTTAAATCTCATGGAAATTAAGCCCTCTGCCCTTTTAGAGGGAATGAAAGGCCTAAGTCTAGGAGCTGAAGACCATTTCTTCTTCATACCTCCACCACACTACTCCCAGGGAAATCTGGTGTGCAGGAAAAGGGGAGGGGTGGACAACCCTGCCCTTCAAGAGGGTCAGGTTCAGCTTCATGGAACCTGTTAATGATAGAAGCCAAGTTCTGCCTTTGTGTTCCCATGGGAACACATTGTCCTCCCCACCCAGAGTCTCACCACACAGCTCTTCTCAAACCACAGAAGACGTTTTCCTCACCTCCTTCCTTCCCAGACCAGACACAGCCAAGGTCACAGCCCTGGCCTAGGAAGTAGTGCTTAGAATTAAAATGTCTTGTGATGAAGAGGTACTAGGAAAATAAGAAATGCAAAATTTGGGGTTCTGTTAAAGTTACAACTCTCCCCCCACCATGCCTTTGAGTGGCTGCTAAATATTGTGTTACTCAAGAACTTTGTACCGTACAAGTTTTTGAAAAATTCCCAGCAGCTAATCTGAAGCTCATTTGTTAGTTTTGAGGACAGAGTGTGTTTGCCTAAGTGAAGGTCATAAATAGTGCTGGCAGGCATACACGGTCTAAATATCTCAACCTAGGACCTAGAAGGCCAGGATGGTGCAGTTCTCTGTGGGCATCACTAAAAGGCCCCAGGATGGTCAGGGAAGATAACAATGTTTTCTATCCAAGATGTGATGATTGAGAGTCAGAAAAGGGGCTGGAGAAATGTCTAAGCAGTTAAAAGGCCCTTGCTTGCAAAGCCTGATGGTCTGGGTTCAAATCCCAAGTACCCATGTAAAGCCAGATGCACAAAGTAGAGCATGTATCTGAATTCATTTGCAGGAGCAACAGGCCTTGGAGTGCACACCCGAATGCATTCTTCCTCCCTCCTTACCTCCTCTCTCCCTTCAAAACCTAATGCTGCTCTTTCCACCTGCAAGACCTTGAACCAGTGGCTTAATGTGTGTGGCCGCATGGCTTCTTCATCTATGTAATGAAGATGACCATGGAAACTGGCCTCATTGGGGGTTCTGATGTAGATGACAGGGATACATATCATAGCTGATATTTATTGAGCGTTTACAAAACACTCGTAACAAACAAAAGGAAATAAAAGGGTGAGAACTATACTGTGCCCTTTGAGTTACTGGACACCTGTCCATACTTGCCTATGTGCACATCAGTCTTTCTGTGCATCTATGGTAGATTTGTCTTATCTCAAGAGCAGAATCTGGATTGGAGAGATAACTCATTTGGTAAAGTGCTCACCTCACAAGCATGAAGACCTAAGTTCAACCCCCAGTATCCACACGCATGCTTATAATTCCAGCTCTGGGGAGGCAGAGACAGAAGGATCTCTGGAATTCGCTTGTCAACCAATCTAGCCTAATTGTCAAGCTCCAAGTCTAAAAGAGACCCTATAAAAAGAGAAAAAGGTGGGTGATGCTCCTGAGGAACAACACCTGAGGTTGTCTTCTGACCTCCACATGTACTCATACACAGTAGAATCTGGATCTTTTTAAAAAATATTTTTATTTATTTGCAAGGAGAGAGAGAAAAATGGGCTTCAAACAATCTCCAGATGCATGTGCCATTTTGTGCATCTGGCTTTATGTGGGTACTAGGGAATCAAACCCTGGGTCATTAGGCTTTGCAGCAAGTTCCTTAACCACTGAGCAGTCTCTCCAGCCCCATTATCTGGGTCTTTTTATCTCCAGTTTCCTATAGGTATAGAGGACTCAGGAAAAGAATAGAAGTGAGGAATGAAAAGAATTTCAGTTTCTACTAATTACATCCCTAGTGGACCCATATCTGTTGCTTGCTTCATCCTGAAGCCCATTGCCACTTTCTCCCCTTCTACTCTGCCTTTTCTGTCTCTGGCCTACGGCTCTTGAAGCCCTTCTTGCCCACTATGTGCTCCCAGAAGGCTGCTGCCTTTTTGCCTCCCTTCACATGGACCTGTCCTTGTTGCTGTCATTACTTTTTCCTGTCTCTCAGGGTGGCTTACCCCCTCCCACTGAGGACTGACTTCCACTGACAAAAGAAAATCACCCAGTCACCACCTCTGGTCACAAGAGAGGGGAGCAGAGCTAGGGCAGGCACATGGAAGGACATGCTGAGTGGCAGCAGGCTCAGCATCCCCAAGGCGTCCCTCACTAGCTCTGTCTTCTTGCAGGAGCAGGAATCCACCCACCACCATGAGCAGCACTCTGTCGCCCACAGACTTCGACAGCTTGGAGATCCAGGGCCAGTATAGCGACATCAACAACCGCTGGGATCTGCCTGACTCTGACTGGGACAATGACAGCAGCTCAGCTCGTCTCTTTGAGAGGTCCAGAATTAAGGCCCTGGCAGGTGAGGTCAGGGGAGGGCCAGGGAGGTGCTAAGATTGGTATAGGCTGGTTTGTAAGTTTGGCAAGAAGAGTCCTTTACCTTTATGGAAAGACGTCACTTTCTAAGCTGTTATACTTGAGCAGGAGACCCAGAGCAATCTGTCAAGTCCCTGGGCCCCAAATCCAGCCTCAAGACGAACTTACACAATCCAGAACATTCCCCAGCTTTCCTACCTCTAGCCTAGAGATACCAGCCACAATGATCCTGGAATCACTGAACTGAGTAGATCTGCTTCCGTTTCTTTTCTGGGCCCTGAGTCATGTTCCCTCATTGCTTTGCCCTCACTTTAGCTGTCACTTCTGTCTCCACCCACTCTTCCCCCACCTGCCCGCCCCAAGAGTCTCTTCCTTGATTTTCACTGTCATTTCCCCACACCTGTTCTCCCTCCTGGCCTCTCTGTACCCTCCCCACCTGTCCCTTTCACCTGCCGCCTGTTAACTCCTGTTATTATTTTTTTTTTAACTCCTGTTATTTTATCTACCTGTTTCCTGAAGCAGGATCTCTCCGCCCCGCAGACTGCTGTCCCTGTCCACAGCTGCCTACCTGCCCATCCTCAGGAGTTTGGTCTCCACCCACCTCTACCCCTGCCCACCCCTGCCCGCCCCTGCGGCCAGGGCTCTCCCCTTTGCAGCTCTGGGCACAAAACAAACCCGTCTGACGGGCCTTCCTGTGTTCCAGGGGAGGAGTTGTCATAGCAACCAGAGTGCAGCTGCCACCTGACACCATCAGTGGCTGGCATAGGGCTGAGTCACCCACACACCCCAAGGCCACCCACCAGGTCTGGCTTCCATCTTCTATCCCACCCTCCCCTTTCCCTTGATCTGTTTGTGGCCCAGTCCATTCCAATGTGAGAGATCACTGTTAGACTCTGGATGTGGGGTGGCCTCCAACTAAAGAGAGACTCGAAGTCCTAGATGATTTTTACACATACAGATTCCTAAGTGCCCCTCCCCAACACAGTGAATAAGAACCTTTGGACATAGGGTCCAGAACTCAAGAGAGGCTGAGGTAGGAGGATCACAGTGAGTTCAAGGTCAGTCTGGGATACAGGGTGAGTTCCAGGTCGGCCTGGGCTAGAATAAATACCCTGACTCAAAAACAAAACAACACAAAACAAAATCTCCAGGTCGGGCGTGGTGGCGCACACCTTTAATCCCAGCACTCGGGAGGCAGAGGAAGGAGGATCACCATGAGTTTAAGGCCACCCTGAGACTACACAGTGAATTCCAGGTCAGCCTGGGCTAGAGTGAGACCCTACCTCGAAAAAAACAAAAACAAAAAAAAAGTCTCCAGGAAATTCTGCTCAGCTACTTCAGCACCAGCCTGAAGGCCATCTGAAGGTGACCACAGCTTCTGGGGATCCCAGGTCACTTTCTCCTAGCCCCTAGAGGCCTCAGCCTTTCTGGTTAGCTATGCAGACTGGCTAGTGAAATATTCATATTAGTGTTTCAATAGTTCAGGAAAGACAGGATGTGGGGAATGTAGAACGTCACCTCTTTGAGGGAACGTCTCCCTGGTTCATACTCATGCATCCTCTAACACTATCAATAATATTTGTACATAGCACAAGCCATCTAGGACCCTCACTCTGTCTACCAGGACACCATTGTCACTGTGTACTTGACACGTGCCACTTAGTACTATGTCCATGTATGGTTGCACGTGACAGAGGTTACCTA
Organism: Zapus hudsonius; assembly: GCA_004024765.1. Taxonomy (NCBI): domain Eukaryota; kingdom Metazoa; phylum Chordata; class Mammalia; order Rodentia; family Dipodidae; genus Zapus; species Zapus hudsonius. The sequence goes on from PVHP010003844.1 coordinate 31,138, forward strand.
GAACTCTCACCATGTCTGAGCACATGACACGCCACCCAGGACTGTTGTTATGCCTTAGCGTTTGGCATGTGCTATTCCAGTATTGTGTTAAATTCTGTTCACAAGACCCATACCACCTAGGACCATTACTGTGTGTGCACATACATGCCACTCTCATTGGGTGTTTATCTTCCCCACTAGACTGAGCTCACTGAAGAGGAATCTCTGAATGGACCATGTCTTGCACTATACCTCTCACTCAGTAGGCACCAAATAAATACTAACTGAATGAAGATGAAGAGAGGGAAGTGTAGGCTGCCAGTGACAAATGCACAAGCCCAGGGAGAGGTAGGAAGGGAACCTGGTAGATGTGCCCAGCAGTCAGATATAACAGGATGCTAAGGAAGCTCTGGTGGGCAGGACAAAGGCTGGTTCTGCAAGACAGTAACAATACTAATTCCTAGATGAAGTCAGAAAGGGATTACCAGCACATCTGGCTTTTCTTCCAGGATCTCCTGGTTTCCTTGCTTCTCTTTCTGTACTCTGAGGGCTGAAATTAAAGCCCAGCTATCCTGGAAAGAGACATCAGTGTGATCCGCCCACCCACAGACCTTTTAGAATTAGAAGTTTGCTTTGGGGCCTTCTCTGGCAGGTCTTTCCTAGTCTTAAGCAACCTGTGGCCTGATGGGCAGGTCCTCTGGCACTGGCAGCTCTCTCCCCCGCCCCCACAGGGCCTGGCCCTGCCCCAGCTGGCTCCACCTCCTGAGCCTCCTGCCCCTCCCCCTCCACTGTCCAACCTGTTTGTCTGGAGTTGCCTCTGTCTCCTCTCTTCTCGGCCAGGTGTGCCCTACTCATTCCTCTCAGGAGCTCAGACATCCCGCAACTTTTCCCCACTCCTTGGAACTCCTAGCATCCTTGAACCCCTCACCTCCACACTTGGTATTATAGATCTCTGGACCCCCAGCACAGGCTTAGGGGACAGATATTTTCCACCCTGCCCTTGCAGGGGAGCATGGACTCTGGGCCCAGGGCTGTGTAGGAAGCAGCAGGCACCATGAGTGAGAACGGAGTGGGCAGGGTGCATGGGAATGGCCTGAATGGGGCCGATGAATTTTACTATGAGGCTGTGGAAGGGTCTCAGAACCCTGGGGGCCTCCTGCTCTCACCAGCTGCCTTCATCAACCCTGCTCTGTATGCCAGTGTGCTGGATGGACGCTTCAAACAACTTCAAGGTGAGTTCCCCTGGGCAGAGGGGAACCTGATGTGTCAGAGGGGACATGGGACAGGAGGAGCCACAGGGCCCAGATGCACTGAACACCCTTACTTGTATTTGGGAGACAAGATAGGCCTTAGAGGGAATCATTGCAAGTGACCAGAGAATCCAGGGATGTGGATAGAATCCCGCTGAAAGTGACTCTGGGAGTATTGTTGAGTGTGACCTTGAGGTGCCCTGCTCTGGGCAAAGGTGATGAGGATGGAGGGAGACTAGACTATGGGTTGACATCAGCAACTAGGGAGACTGACACAGGATCCCAAGGCAGCTTGTATTGGCTAAGGTGGCCTAGTTAGGAAAGCAGAAAAGGGGAGTGGGCCAGAGCTTGTTTGTGTTTTCTAGGCTTCTGAGTGGGTGTGCGCAGAGCATGTGTGGAAACTGGAGAGAATGTGTCAAAGGGGAGGGCTTGCACACACAGGTCCAGTAGATGTCTGAATAGGTGTGTTCATCCTGGTACAAATATTTCTGTCAGTTGTTGTGTATAGTGGTGTGCATGCGTGTGTACACATAGACACACATTTGGGGATGTTTTGGATATCTGTGACATATTTTGCTGCTTGCCATTTTTTTTCTGGCTATTACCATTTCCTGTTTTAGTTCATCTGCTGTGCCAAAGGGCCTCACCCCAGAGGTGCCTGGTATCAGGGCGGGCCCCCAAATTTAGTAATGGCCAGTTAATCTAGTTTGTCCCCATTTTAGGCAGGGCCTATAAAACCTGAAAGAGGCCCAGAGACACCCAAAGTGCCACAAGTTCCAGAAAGCATCCCGCATGGTCTTTGGGGCATTGGGTTTGGCATGGGCACAGGGGTTGGAGGTGAGAGGCAGGAATAGACATGGGTGTGCTGCAGTTTTATGGGTGGGGTACACAGGAATGTGAGATTAAGGAATGAGTCTTTAGGATTTCTGAGGTGCTGGTGCTAGATGGAGACAAAAGTGATTCTTCACACCCTGAACCTTTGTGGGTCCTCTCACATGGGACTCTTTGAAGGCAACTAGCAGGAATCCTGGCCTTTGGAGCAGCTTTAGATGCCTGAGTTTCCCCATTCCCTTTCCACTTACAATTTTTAATTTTCATTTTCATGTGGAACCTGACAGCATTCCTTGTCAGGAGCTCCCCCTGGGGACTAAGCAGCAGGGCCTTGCCTACCTCTTTGTGAGGTTGGCACCCAACTCTGCCTGCACCATTTCCCTTGAACTTGTAAGATCTTATTTCTCAGTCTTGGGATGTTGGTGTCTTGTGACTGGATTTCCTACAGCCAACTGAGTGAACCCACCTCAGGGGAGAGATGGCCAGGACAGGGAGCTGACTCGGAGGCCTACAGCCTCTCCGCTGTCAAGTCCAACTGATGACCACCTGGGAGAGCCACTGCCGTATTTTCAGGCCACATCTTCTCCCTTATCCACAGCTAAAAGAGAAGAAAGGAGCTTCTTGGTAGGGAGCCATGTTGCACCAGGCACCCGCTAGATGCTTCATACCCAGAATCATTTAAGCATCACAGTGTCCCCTAAAGTAGAAAGTAACATGCCTACATTACAGACAGGGAAGTGCTGAGGGGTAGAGTAACCTGCCCAGTGTTTCACTACTGTTGTGTCATGGACCTGATTACAGCCCCTCCCAGAACAGAGTTTTTTCCATGCTTCTTGAATCTTGTTTTCTGTTGCCTTTCTTTTTTTTTTTTTTTTTTTGGTTTTTCGAGGTAGGGTCTCACTAGCCCAGGCTGACCTGGAATTCACTATGTAGTCTCAGGGTGGCCTTGAACTCATGGCGATCCTCCTACCTCTGCCTCCCGAGTGCTGGGATTAAAGGCGTGCGCCACCACGCCCGGCTTTCTGTTGCCTTTCTTGTTCTTTGCTTATAAGTTCATTCTAACCTCTTCATGTCCTAGCCATCTAGGTTACTAGTTTTTCTCTCAGCCTTCTTCCTGTCCCACCCTCTGGCCATCACTTCCACTCTCCCAGGCACCTCACTCCTCCCCACACACAACACACTCTGCCAATTGGTCTTTTGAAGCAGGCATACTATCTCTGAAGGACAGAAATGACCCCTTGTTGCCACCACAGATGAGCGAGAAGCCGTGCAGAAGAAAACCTTCACCAAGTGGGTGAACTCACACCTGGCCCGGGTGACATGCCGGGTAGGAGACCTGTACAGCGACCTGCGGGACGGGCGCAATCTCCTGAGGCTCCTGGAGGTGCTTTCAGGAGAAACATTGGTGAGCTATGGTTGTAGAGGGAAGAGTCAGCTCCAGTGACTAGCCAAGGGGGCAAACTGCAGGAAAGGATCAGAGAGAAAGAGAAAAAGAGAGAGAACGAGAGAGAGAGCACGAGAGGAACACAAGAATCCCTCTTCCCAGAGGATGCTCTCATTCTGAGAGGCTTTGCTGCATGAATTACATAGGAGCCATGCTTTGCAGAGACAGGAACTATGGCTCCATTGAAACATTGCTTCTCCTACCCACTCTGGGTGCAATTAATTCCCTTGGGAATCTTTTTTTAAAAAAAATATTCTCTTTATTTATCTCTAAGCAGAGAGAGATAAAGAGAGCACCAGGGCCACCACCTTGTGGGTCTGGCTCATGTGGGTACTGGGGAATTGAACCAGGAGCCTTAGACACTGGAGGCAAGTGCCTTAACAGCTGAGCCATCTCTCCAACCCTCTCTTGAGAATCTTAATCTGCCCAAGCCTTATCAGTAACTTGCTTGGGCTCCATGACCTTTGGCCTAGCCCTGGGGCTATTCTGTGTTCCTGAAGGAGGTCATGGGAAGGTGTGCAGCGGTGCTCTGAGAAGACTGGGGGGAAGGAGGAGAGCCACAGTCCTATGATACTGTACTCTCCACATCTCAACAGCCAAAGCCCACAAAAGGCCGTATGCGAATTCACTGCCTGGAGAATGTGGACAAGGCATTGCAGTTCCTGAAGGAGCAGAAAGTGCATTTGGAAAATATGGGCTCCCACGATATTGTAGATGGGAACCACCGCCTGACCCTTGGGCTTGTGTGGACCATCATTCTTCGATTCCAGGTATCCTGTCAGTGCTATCCAAGGGGTGAGCCAAGCACCGGTTCAACACAACACACTTACTGCTGGTCTGTGAAAGATGAATACAAAAATAGAACATCTCACCTTCTAAAGCAGTTTACCATTGTAATGATATCCATACATCAATCAGCCTCATTCAACAAGGAAGAGACCAGTTTAGTGTTGGCAGATTTCTGTGGCAAGTTTCCTAAGGCATGTAGCCCCCCCCCCCCCCCGGGGCTGAATCTTATAAACTGGTACTTCACTGTAGAGAGTTTGAAAACTTCAGGAGGGGGTCTAGTCACTCTACTCCTTTTGCTCCCATGTCCCAATGCCATCTCAACTTTCCTGCTTGTACCCATACCCCTTTCAGCTCTAAGCGGAATTCCTTCAGCCCCACCTTGGAAAGCCAGCTCTCAAAAGTGTTCACTCATTCACCTGCATTCTCTACCTGCAAGAACCAGCTCCCTTCATTCTCAGACACTTTCAATCCACTGACCTCCTACCCCAAATACCTGGGACCTAATAATACATGTCATTAGCTCTGGTTGAAAGGGCCCCAGGCTCTATCCCTTCACCCCTATGACAGCAATCTAAAGAACCATATCCTGCCATATTCTCTGAGTGTCTCTGTTGACCCCAAAAGCCACTGTCCAATGAGTGAGGCTTATACTTGTTTCTGTCTCAGATCCAAGACATCAGTGTGGAGACAGAAGACAACAAGGAGAAGAAGTCAGCCAAGGACGCCTTACTACTGTGGTGTCAGATGAAGACAGCAGGGTGAGGAGGCCCCAGGGTGGATGGGCTCTGGGATCCACAACCTGGTCACTGTCCTTGCATCGCAAACCAAGGCTCTGTAACACTCACCATTTTTTCTGGTCACTGTCTATAGGTATCCAAATGTCAATGTGCACAACTTCACCACCAGCTGGAGAGATGGGCTAGCCTTCAATGCCATCGTACACAAACACCGGTGAGAAGACAGGGTTAGTGAGTGCATGGGTTAATGACCTAGGGGCAAGAACTTAGCTAAACCCCAGCTGTAGGGAAAAGAATGTGGGGAAATCTAAGCATATGGGAGGCAGAGGCAGGAAGATTGCAAACTCAAGGACAGGAGACCAGCCAGGGCTACAAGATGAGAACCTATCTAAAAACAAGAAAAAGAAGCCAGGCATGGTGGTGCACACCTTTAATCCTAGCACTCAGGAGGCAGAGGTAGGAAGATTACTGTGAGTTTGAGGCCACCCTGAGACTGTGTAGTGAATTTCAGGTCAGCCTAGGCTACAGTGAGATCCTACCTCAGAAAAAAAAAAGAAAAGAAAGAATGAATGAATGACTGAATGAGGAAGCCAGGCATGGTGGCACACACCTTTAATCTCAGCACTTGGATGGCAGAGGTAGGAGTATTGCTGTGAGTTCGAGACCAGCCTGGGCTAGAGTGAGACCCTACTCAAAAAAAAAAAAAAAGAAAGAAAAAGAAAAAAGAGAGAGAAAAGCTACAGCATGGTGGCACATGCTATTGCTCCCAGCACTTGGAAGGCTGAGGTAGGAGGATTGCTGTAAGTTAAAGGCCAGCCTCAAGCTACAGAGTGAATTCCAGGATAGTCTAAGCTAGTGTGAGACCATGCCTCAAAAATATGTGTGTGTGTGTGTGTGTGTGTGTGTGTGTGTGTGTGTGTGTGTGTGTGTGTGTGTAGAGAAGCCAGAACATGGGGGTGCCATACTACATAGAACACTTATGATGGGAAGCTAAGGAATGAGTTTAGGGTGATCCTTTCTGGACAGAATTGTTTGGAAATTTAAGGATAAAAATAGGGATTAACTTTTTTTTCTTTAGGGTCTAACATGTTTTTAATGTTTTGTATGTTCCCCCTCATCCCCAGGCCAGACCTTCTGGATTTTGAGTCCCTGAAGAAGTGCAATGCACATTACAATCTGCAGAATGCTTTCAATCTGGCTGAGAAGGAGTTGGGCCTAACCAAACTGCTGGATCCTGAAGGTAGGCCAGAGCTCTGCAAAACAGATGTAGGCACACAGAAGACCAATGGTTGCCAGGGGAGGACTAGCAGCAGTTGCCAATGAGTACAGGGTTTCTTTTGCTGGATGCAAATATTCTAGAATTAAGTATTTATGTTCATCACATGATCTTATGAATGCATTCCAAACCACTGAACTCTTTACTTTAAAAGGATGAAGTTTATGGTAAGAAAATTATGCCTCAAAAATTAATTAATTGATTGATTGATTAATTAATGTGCCAGTAATCCTAACACTCAGAGTATGGAGGCAAAGAAGGTCAGGAGTTCAAGGCTAGTACTGGCTACATAGTGAGTTTGAAGCCAGTCTGTGTTACATAAAACCCTGTCTCAAACAAACAAACAAACAAAAAACAAAACTGGGCCTTGGGAAATTGCTCAGTGGTTAAAGGCACTTGCTTGCAAAGCTTGAAGCCCAAGTTCAATTTCCCAGTACCCATGTAAAGCCAGATGCACAGAGTGGCGCATACACCTGGAGTTTGTTTGCAGCAACAGGAGGCCCTGGCATGCCCATACTGTCTTGTCCACCTATCTCTCTCTGCTTGCAAATAAATTTTAAAAACTTTTTTAAATCTGAAAGACTGCTGTACCATACCCAGAAAGATCCATGGGCCCTGGGTTTAATTCCTAACACCACAAAATAAGTAAAAATTTAAAAAATAGGGCTGGGAAGATTGCTTAGTTGTTAAAAGCACTTGCTTGCAAAGCCTGCTGGCCCAGGCTCAATTCCCAAGCTACCCATATAAGGTAGATGCAGAAAAGTGGGACAAGAGCCGGGTGTGGTGGCGCACACCTTTAATCCCAGCACTTGGGAGGCAGAGGTAGAAGGATTGCTGTGAGTTCAAGGTCATCCTGAGACTACAAAGTGAATTCTAGGTCAGCCTGGGCTGGAGTGAGATCCTACCTTAGGAAAAAGGGGGAAAAAAGCAGGGCAAGTATCTGATATTCATTTGTAGCAGCAGGAGGCCCTGTCACACATGTGTACACACACAAACATTCAAATAAAATAAATAAAAAATAAATTAAATTATTGGACTGGTCCATGTGGTTTTTGAGGTCCTTCCTTATTCTAAAATTCTAAGGTTCTAAATTAAGCTGCATGACCTTGGTTATTGCCAAGAACTGGCCCATGGTCCACTGCCCTTGTTGACTTGCTCCAATGGGGTGAAAATTAGTAAAGACCACCAGGCCCTTTCTTTGTACTTAGTGCTACAGTGAACTTGATATACCTTAATTAATTGTCCCCTTTGAAATCAGTACCATTATTACTCTCAGTTTATCTACGAGATGGGGCCTATAAAGGTCAAGTGACTTGTTCAAGGTTATATAGCCGGTACAGCTGAGATTCAGGTGCAGGCATCCTGGCTTCAGAGTATTTCCTTAGCTGCCTCTGCAAAGCAGAACAATCCGGGTGCAACCAGAAAAGGGAGGGGTAAGCATTCCTTCTTACCTTACTGGGCAGGATTGAGTCTCAGTTACTTTCTCCCTCTTTTCCATCTCACCTGTAGCTTCATTTCTTATTCCCTCTTAGTCCAAAATGACAAGCATGCCTTTTAGCTGTCATTTATACTGTCTCAGCTACTTAGAAACAGAAGCTAAGTGCAGTGTCCTTCGGTAGCATTTGAGAACACAGCTATTCTGTGGAGCACAGAAGTAAAATAGTCTCCTGTGATTTTATAAGATGACTTCAGGAGCCAACCTGTCTGAGTTTTGGAGAGGTGTTTTTTGTGTGTGTGTGTGTGTTTTTATTGTTGTCATTTTTGTTTTTGGCTTTGAGGGTCTTCCAGTCTCATAATCTTTGAGGTAAAATCTGGCCTAATTCAGGACAGCCCAGAGATTTCAGGTCATGGTCAGCCTTGATCATGTGGTGGAAACCGTTGGTAACTGAAGGATGCTTACCTTACCTCCTTGGATGGGCCCATGGCTGAACTTTGGGACTAAGACAGGAAACTGTAGTGAGCATGTCCCAAGATGATGCTGTCTGCTGGACTACACCCAGGTCTTCCTGTGTCTGTCCCAGAAACTTCTTAGATATTCTTCCAGCCTGAAAGTCCTTCTTCCATCCCCACCAAATGGTGTGCTTTTCTTCCTGTAGACTAGCTTCAGTGTGGACCAGTCAGGCTAGGGTAAAGCCTTCTGAGCTTCTGGATTTTGTCCTTTATGCAGAGAAACCTTCCCATGACTAGGAGACAGTTGTTAGAATGATTGTCGCTTTGTGTGAAGGGAACTTGAAAGATGTTAGCCTTGGGGGACTGGAGGGCCCCTGGCATGGGGGTGAGTGATTCAGGTTTGAGGCCTACTTCAGGGGGTCAGGTTTCTTTTTTTATATATATTTTATTTATTTATTTATTTTCAAGCAGAGAGAGAGAGAGAGAGAGAGAGAGAGAGAGAGAGAGAGAGAGAGAACACCAGGGCTACCACCTTGTGGGTCTGGCTTATGTGGGTCCTGGGGAATTGAACCTGGGGCCTTAGGCACTGGAGGCAAGTGCCTTAACCGCTTAGCCATCTCTCTAGCCCCGGGGTCAGGTTTCTGATGTTTGCCTGACCTGTGTGGTCTTTTTTTTTCTCAGATGTAAATGTGGATCAACCAGATGAGAAATCGATCATTACCTATGTGGCCACCTACTACCACTACTTCTCCAAAATGAAGGCCCTGGCTGTGGAAGGCAAAAGAATTGGCAAGGTACCCCTACCGTGAAGCAGTACACAGAAGGGCCGGGGGAGGCCTGGCCTAGTTCTTACACCCATATATATAGCAGGAACAGAGTAGAGCCACAGGACTGGGCAAGACTCCCACGTCACTATCTCCTGTTCTACAGGTCCTGGACCATGCCATGGAGGCAGAGCACCTAGTGGAGAAGTATGAGTCCCTGGCCTCTGAACTGCTGCAGTGGATTGAGCAAACTATTGTGACCCTCAATGACCGGCAGCTGGCCAACTCCCTGAGTGGAGTCCAAAACCAGCTGCAGTCCTTCAATTCCTACCGCACTGTGGAGAAGCCACCCAAGTATGTACCCCCTCCCCATGTCCCACTCCAAAGGGACATGCCTGTCCTGAGCTGTACTCATAAAGATAAAGCCCAAATGAAGGTGGCCTTTTAGGAGGGACATTTGGCAATACAGAACTGCAGTCAAGGCTCATTTCCCCCAGCTCAAAGTGCTGTAAGCATCCAAATAGCACAATTGTTCCTAAATACATTTTCTAATGACTAGCCATTTTTAAAACTCATACATGGAAACATGATTGCTATGGTATGTTGAGTCAGATCCATCCATCAGATAAAATTACTGGTTGCAACCCAAGTGTGGCGGCCTGAGTCTATAATACCAACACATAGGAGTCTGAGATGGGAGGATTGTTCAGTGTTCAAGGCCAGCCTGGGCTGCAAAATGAGAGTCTGTCTCAAAAAATATATATATTACTATAATTCCAGTGTAGGGACAGGTAAGATGGGACCTTGACAGGCAGGTCACTGCTAGCAAGCATGATGTAGCTGATGGTACGAGCATTGAAATGGCATTTGTGTTTCGGCAGTTATCTGTTTTCACATGTGGAATTGCTATTAGCAATTCTTTTTTTTTTTTTTTTGGTTTTGTTTTTTCAAGATAGGGTCTGGCTCTAGTCCAGGCTGACCTGGAATTCACTATGTAGTCTTAGTCTGGCCGTGAAATCACAGCAATCCTTCCACCTCTACCTCCAGAGTGTTGGGATTAAAGGCATGTGCCATCACGCCTGGCTAGCAATTCTTTTTTAAAAAGATTTATTTATTTACAAGAAGAGAGAGATAGAAAAGAGACAGACAGAGAGAATGGGCATGCCAGGGCCTCCAGCCACTGCAAACAAACTCTAGATGCATGAGCCACTTTGTGCATCTTGCTTTACATGGATACTGCAGAATCAAAACGGGATTGTGGGCTTTGATGTCTTAACTGCTGAGCCATCTCTCCAGCCCCACATGTGGAATTGCTGTTAGAAATTCTACATAGCATATATTAGGCTCTAAGGTGTGTTGTGTGTGTGTGTTTTCAAGTGCTCCTGTAGCTATTATGTATCAGCTCCAAAACCAATATCTATCCCCAAAAAAAAAACTGTTCCCACAGAGTCTAGGGAATGATTTGAGCTGTGCCCTTTTCCTGAAAAATCTTCTTTTGGACATTCAACAAAGATTTAAGATGATCACCAACATGACCTTTGTAAAAGTAGTAAGTTAAGACAACCACTAAATCTATTGAAGAATGCATTTTAAAAATTTTATTTATTTATTTATTTATTTGTAAGCAGAGAATGACAGAAAGGAGAGAGAGAGAGGATGGACACACCTGGGTCTCTAGCTGCTGCAAACTTCAAATGCATGTGCCGTTTTGTGCCTCTGGCTTTACATGGGTACTGGGAATTGAACCTGGGTTGTTAGGTTTTACAGGCAAGTGCCTTAACTGCTAATCCATCTCTGTAGCCCCGAAGAGTGCATTTTTGACATGAGAAGATAGTCATGATTGAAGACACTAGCTTCAGAAATTCTTTGTGGACTAGAGAACAAAGCATTTAGTACCCAAGTTCAAAGTGTCATAGTTCAAGTCCTGGCTCTACCACTTATTTGTGAGTGCTGGACAACTTATTTAGCCTTCTTGTGTTTCAGTTTTCTCATTTGGAAAATGAGATTAATGAGAGAATGTAGACAATGTGAGAAATAAATTAGCTTATATGTGCGAAGTGTTGAGAACTGGCCCAGATCACAGCAGCTGAGTTCTTGATCATCTGTGGTTACACTAGGGCTCCTTTTGTATGAGACAGAAACCACCACTACCATGTAAAAGGGAAACAATAGTCAATGTTTCTGTGTAGTTTTTGGTTGCTTTTAAATGTTGTTTTTGTTCAGCCGGTGTTGCATGCCTGTAATCGCAGTTACTCATGAAGCTGAGGGGGATCATAAGTTCAAGGACTGTCTGGGCTGTAAAGTGAGTTTAAGGCCACCCTAGGTAACTGTGTCAAAGTAGAAAGTTAAAATAAAAATGAGAGTAGAGCACTTACCTCACATGTATGAGGTCCTGGGTTCCATCATCATTGCAATAAACAAAGAAATAAATGAATGAATAAAGTAAAATAAAATTATGTTCTTGAGCTGAATATGGTGACACAAGCCTGTAAACCAACATTTCAAAGGATAAAGTAAGAGGATCATGAGTTCCAGGCCTACCTGGACCCAGTCTCAAAAATTTTTCTTTTGGTTTGCTAGTATTTTTTTTCCTTTCACACAAAGAACATATATGGCTTTTGTGAGAAGAAAAGAAACATAGGCCAGGCACGGTGGCATACACCGTTAGTCCCAGCACTAGGAAGGTAGGAGGATCACTATGAATTCAAGGCCAGCCTAGGGCTACATAGTGAGTTCCAGGTCAGCCTAGGTTACAATGAGACCCTACCTCAAAAAAAGAAAAAAAAATAACCTCTATAGGACACTTTGTGCCATTGAGTCTTGTGCCCGGTCCCTTATGACCTTTGCCTATCTATGACCCTGACTTGGCTCTGCCTCAGGTTCACTGAGAAAGGAAACTTGGAGGTGTTGCTCTTCACCATTCAGAGCAAGCTGCGGGCCAACAACCAGAAGGTCTACACACCTCGTGAAGGACGGCTCATCTCTGACATTAACAAGGTCTGTGGCCCCCCTGACATCCACAAATGGCCACCCTTGGCAGTCCCTGGCCTAGACACTTTACATACATCCCAGAACCATGGCTTCTTGGCCTCCACCAAGCCCTGCTGCCCTGGTTAAAGACTCCACCTGGTGCTCACACCCCCAGACTTGAAGCTTGTGTCTTCTCATGCACGTAGTTCCTTTCCCATTCTTCTTACTCTTCATACAAGGTCATGTAAATAAAGTATACCTTAAGTCCCATATCTTGTTTGACATTCCCATTTCACTATCTCTATTTCTATTTTCTTTTTCTACAAACAATTTTAAGAATAATGAAAGTAAAATAAGGTTCCCCACAGGCCTACCACTGCAAACAAATCTTAAGGTCTTGATGATCGCATCCAGATGAGTTACTGTGTGGCTTCACAGCACACCTGGAGCCTCCCATTTTTCTTATACTTCTATACATAGATGCCTCACTGAGCCCATTCCATACATTTACTAGGTGGAGCTTTTGTGGGACTCACCTATGCTCCAGCCCCACTGACCTTCCCCTCTGGCTCTGTTGTACTAATCATGCAGGCCTGGGAGCGGCTGGAGAAAGCTGAGCATGAGCGGGAGCTGGCCCTGCGCACAGAGCTAATCCGCCAGGAGAAGTTGGAGCAGCTGGCCGCCCGCTTTGACCGAAAGGCTGCCATGCGAGAGACCTGGCTCAGTGAGAACCAGCGCTTAGTGTCCCAGGTAGTTCCAGGGATATTCACATCGGTGGGAAGACAGTGGCAGGTAAGGGTGGGGAGATGCAGCATGAAATCCATCATTGCAGCTAAAAAGACCAGGTAACCCAGGAGCCGGAGGCTTGCACAGGTGAAAGGATGAGTCAGGGTAGGACATGTGGAGGACAGAAAGCCACTACATGGAGTTGGCATTTGGCAGCCAGCATGCCCTGGGGGACAAATGGAGCAAACAGAGGTGCCGTTTGTTCTCAAGGGTCCCCTCCCTGCCTCTGCCACAGGACAACTTTGGGTTGGAGCTAGCTGCAGTTGAGGCTGCAGTGCGGAAGCATGAAGCCATTGAGACAGACATCGTGGCCTATAGTGGCCGGGTGCAGGCAGTGGACGCTGTGGCTGCTGAGCTGGCTGCCGAGCACTATCACGACATCCAGCGCATCTCCGCACGGCAGCACAATGTTGCACGGCTCTGGGACTTCCTGCGGCAGATGGTGGCTGCCAGGCGTGAGCGGCTTCTTCTCAACCTGGAGCTTCAGAAGGTGTTTCAGGATCTGCTCTACCTCATGGACTGGATGGCAGAAATGAAGGTAGTGGGCTCTTGCACAGACTCAGATGAGCAGGAGTCCTGGGGTCATGACTCTGGCACTGTCACTCAGTTCATCTCTATATAACATACACCAATGCAAAGCTAGCCCCTTTAGCTCTGATGAACAAAGGGGAAAGGCTCCTGTCCCAGACTAAGGAAAGGAGGCTTATCAAAACCATAGACATAGCCAGGTGTGGTTGTGCACATCTTTAATCCCAGCACTTGGGAGGCAGAGGTAGGAATTTAAGGCCAGCCTGGGATGACAGAGCCCTAGGTCAGCCTGGGCTACAGACCCTATCTCGGAGGAAAAAAAAAACATAGATTCCATAGGTGGTCTTAAAACCTCTGTGGATGGATATCAGAGTTACTACTGTTAGGAGATAAATGAGAATAGTTTTACCAAAGATAATGAAATAATATCATGTCTGAATTGTACTATTGATTTGAGTGCACCCTTAGAAAACTGAATGTAACAAAAACCCAGGACTTTTTTGGAAATTGTACGCTCTCTAGCAATTTTGTGTGAATTTTTTATACAAGCACTATTTTATGAATTATATTAAACATGATAAAAATAGAAAAAAAAACACCTCTGTGGACACTGGAGAGAAATGCTGTTTGAGCTGAGACCAGATAAAGGCAAGGAACCAGCCGAGGAAGATCTCAGATGAGTAGGTTCTGGGCAGAAGGAACAGTGAGGCTTTGGCCCTGGGCTGTGACAGAGGACATGTAGGGTTTGCAAAGAAAGGACAGTGGTTGTATGAGGAAAGAGAAAAAAGAGAATGGCCAACTCACTTAGCACCCCATAGACCTGATCAAGGAGTTTGAATTTTACTCATAGAAACACAAAACAGAGAGCATTAAAAATATTTAGAGAAAAAAAATATTTAGAGGGCTGTGTGTGTGTGTGTGCGCGCGCGCGCATGTGCACTTGCTATGCATGTGTGGAGATGCACGTGCCTTGGACACACACATGCAGAGGCCAGAGAAGAACATGGAGCATCCTCCTCTATCATTCTTCCACGTTGTTTCCTCCAGTCTCTCACTAAACCTGCAGCTGCCTTTTTCTTTTCTGGTCAGCCTGGCTGACCAGTGCTCCCCAGCAATTCTTCTGTCTATTCCTTCCCCTACAGGACTAAAGTTAAAGGCATGCATGGCCATACCTAGCTATTTACATGGGTTCTGGCCCTCTCAGGCCCTCATGCTTGAACAGCAAACACCCTTACCTGCTCAACCATCTCCCCAGGCCCTAGAGGATTTTGAGAAAAGAAGAGATGTGATTCTACCTTGAAATTTTTTTTTCTGGTTTTTCGAGGTAGGGTCTCACTCTAGTCCAGGCTGACCTGGAATTCACTATGTAGTCTCAGGGTGGCCTTGAACTCACGGCAATCCTCCTACCTCTGCCTCCCAAGTGCTGGGATTAAAGGCGTGCGCCGCCACGCTCGGCTACCTTGAAATTTTTTAAAAGGTCCCTTTGGGGGCTGAAAGGATTGCTCAGTGGTTCAAGGTGCTTGCTTGCAAAGCCTGCTGTTGCAGGTTTGATTCCTTAGTACCCACATAAAGACAGACACACAAAGTTGGGCATGTGTCTGGAGTTTGTGTGCAGTGGCAAGAAGCCCTGGTGCACCCACACTCTCTCTCTCTTTGTGTGTGTGCATGTGTCTCAAATAAATAAATAAAAATATTTTTAAATGAAATAAAAAAATAAAAGGTCCCTTGGGCTGCTAAGTGCAAGCGGTCTGTGGGCAGCCAGAATGGGATCAGAGAAGCCAGTTAAAGGCTGTTGTGAGTAGTTGGCTTGAGGACAGGTTTGAGAGAGATGCTGAAGTATCTGATTCTGGGGCTGGGAATGAGTCACAGTAAAGACTTCAGGAGCTGGATTAATAAGAAAGCTGTTCATGGGAGGGCAGTTGAGGATAAGGAACCAGATGCAAGGACAGAACTAGGGTGTCACTGTGTGTGTAAGTAAGCAGATAAGCTCTCCTGGGTACACAGAGCCACTTACAGTGGAAGATGCAGTGTGCCTGGCCTGTGTGTCTGGCTAATGAGGTATTAGGCAGCTCTCAAACAGGCTTACTGCATACTGCATGTGCCTGGCAGGGCCGACTGCAGTCTCAGGACCTGGGCAAGCACCTGGCTGGAGTGGAGGACCTGCTACAGTTGCAGGAGCTGGTGGAAGCAGACATTGCTGTGCAGGCTGAGAGAGTTCGGGCCGTCAGTGCCTCTGCCCTGCGCTTCTGTGACCCAGAGAAAGGTGAAAAATGGGGCAAAGCCCCTAGAAATGGGGAGGGGCTGGGAAAAGGAACAAGCTCTTGCTTGGGTGAACTTGGGGATAGGATCGCTGATGGGTGGATGATGGGTAACAGAGCAAGATCAGTGGTGGAGGGGGGAGTTCTACCAGGGTGGGATGGAAGTCAAAACTGGGGTTGGTGGGGGCAGCCAGAGAGCTCTGGACCTCTGGCCTGACTTTTTCAGAGTATAGCCCATGTGACCCACAACTGGTGTCAGAGCGTGTGGCCACCCTGGAGCGGAGCTATGAGGCCCTGTGTGAGTTGGCAGCTGCTCGAAGGGCCCGTCTAGAAGAGTCACGGCGCCTCTGGAGGTTCCTCTGGGAGGTGGGCGAGACTGAGGCTTGGGTGCGAGAGCAGCAGCACCTCCTGGCCTCAGCTGATACAGGTCGGGACTTGACTGGTGTCCTCCGCCTGCTGAACAAGCACACAGCACTGCGGGGTGAGATGAGTGGCCGATTGGGGCCCCTGAAGCTCACCCTGGAACAGGGCCAGCAGCTGGTTGCTGAGGGCCACCCTGGAGCCAGCCAGGCCTCGGCCCGGGCAGCTGAGCTCCAGGCTCAGTGGGAGCAGCTGGAAGCCCTGGCTGAGGAGCGAGCCCAGCAGCTCTCTCAGGCTGCCAGCCTCTACCAGTTCCAAGCAGATGCAAATGACATGGAGGCCTGGTTGGTGGATGCACTGCGCCTGGTGTCCAGTCCTGAGCTAGGACATGATGAGTTCTCCACACAGGCCCTGGCCAGGCAGCACCGGGCCCTTGAAGAGGAGATCAGAGGCCACCGGCCCACCCTGGATGCCTTGAGAGAGCAGGCTGCTACCCTACCTCCGGCACTGAGCCACACACCTGAGGTGCAAGGCAGGGTACCCACTCTGGAGCAGCACTATGAGGAGCTGCAGGCCCGGGCGGGAGAGCGTGCAAGGGCCCTGGAGGCAGCCCTGGCCCTCTACACCATGCTCAGCGAAGCTGGAGCCTGTGGGCTTTGGGTGGAGGAGAAAGAACAGTGGCTCAATGGGCTGGCCCTGCCAGAGCGTCTAGAGGACCTGGAGGTGGTGCAGCAGAGGTAAGCCTACAACTCCCTCTAGATGGTCACCTCTGAGCTACAGGCCAGGTGTAGAGAAGTTGGTCCCACTATAAACTGCCTGCTAAGCCTGTTTGGTTTTTGGAATATTGGAACAGGATGTTATGTAGCCAGGCCACATGAATTTATGGCACGCTTCCTGTCTCTGCCTCCTGAATTCTGGTATTGTAGGCATGCGCCACCACATCCAGCTACTATAGGTTTGTTGTTGCTGTTTTGGTGGGTTTTTTTTTGAGGTAGGGTCTTGCCCAGGCTGACCTGGAATTCACCATGTAGTCTCAGGGTGGCCTTGAACTCACAGTGATCCTCCTACCTCTGCCTCCTAAGTGCTGGGATTAAAGGTGTGTACCACCGTGATCAGCTTTCCAGCTACTATAGTTTCAATGAAAATGTTAAGTATACTCAATACTAGAGAACATATCACAATAAAGTCTGTGTGCCCATCCTCCACATCCCATTATTGCCAATTTATTACTCTTTTTGATCCACTTTTCTTAAAAAAAGTCTCCAATGTTATCATATCGTTTCTACATACCTTTAAAGAAGACGAGGAAGCAGCCTTACTTACATTTTGTGTAGGGACTTAAAATAGCTGAGAATTTAGAGACTGTGGTGATGCATACCTGTGATGCCAGGACTCAAGATGCTGAGGCAGCCTTCACACTTTGAGGTCAGCTTGAACTGCTAACAAGTTCCAGAGCAGCTTGGGTACATAGTGAGACCCTGTCTCTAAATAAATTTTTTTTTTTTAATGCTGAGGGTTGGAGAGATGGCTCAGCGGTTAAGGCACTTGCCTGCAAAACCTAACGGAAGTTCAATCCCCCAGTGTCCACATAAAGCCAGATGTACAAAGTGGCTCATGCATCTGGAGTGGCTAGAGACCCTGACTCTCTTTCTCCCTTCTTCTCTCCCTCTCTCTCCCTGCTTGCAAATAAATAATTTTTTAATAGCTGAGGATGAAATGACCTTTAAAAATGATCTTTAAATTTTTTTTATTTATTTGAGAGTTTAAGAGAGAAAGAGACAGAGCAAAAGAGGCAGGTAGAGAGAGAGAGAAAGAGACAGACAGACAGACAGACAGACAGATACTGGGCACACCAGGGTCTCCTGCCCCTGCAAATGAACCCCAGACACATGCACTACTTAGTGCAACTGGCTTTACATGGGTACCAGGGAATTGAACCTAGGCCGTCAAGCCCTGTAAACAAGTGCCTTTAACCTCCAAGCCATCTCTCCAGTCCTAAAATTATCAATCTTTTCAGCAGACAGTGATTATGAACTCTCATGAAATAGCTTTATTCACAGAATAATAAATCTTAAAGTCATTTAGAAAAGACTTATTTTTTTTTGGTCAGGCATGATGGCACATGCCTTTAATACCAGTAATCAGGAGGATGAGGTAGGAGGAATGCCATAAATTCCAGGTCAGCCTGGGCTACAGAGTGAGACCCTGCCTCAAAACAAACAAAAGGGCTGGGGAGATGACTCAACAGTCAAAGATGCTTGCTTGCAAAGCCTGATAGTTTAGGTGTGCATTCTCAGTACCCACATAAAGCCAGACTCGAAAAGTGGATCATGTGTCTGGAGTTCATTTGCAGCAAGGGGGTGGGACCAATATGTTCATTCTTCCCCCACCCCTGTCTCTTTGTGCGTGCAGGCGTGTGTGTGTGTGTGTGTGTGTGTGTGTGTGTGTGTGTGTGTTTGTGTGTGGCAAATAAATGATTTTAAAAACAAGGGCTGGAGAGATGGCTCAGAATTAAGGAGCTTATGTCCATAACCTAACAGCCCAAGTTCGATTTTCCAGTACCGACGTAAAGCCATATGTACGAAGTGGCGCGTGCATCTGGAGTTCATTTGCAGTGGTTAGAAGTCCTAGCTTGCAAATTCTCCCCCACCCTCTCGCTGCTTGCAAATAAACAAACAAATTTTAAAAGCCGGGCATGGAGGTAGACTCCTTTAACCTCAGCACTCAGGAAGCAGAGGTTGGAGGATCACTGTGAGTTCAAGGCCAGCCTGGGACTACATACAGAATGAGTTCCAGGTCAGCCTGAGATACAGTTAGACCTTAAAGTGAGACCTTGAAAAAAATAACAAAAATGACATTTTTCTTATAGAACTTCAATACCATCCATTGTATAGCACAAAATTAGTGATTCCTTGATATCAGCTACTATCAGTCTATAATCAAATTTCCTGATAGTTTTAAAAATAAATGTAAGTAATTTTTTTTAGTTTTTAAGATATCCTATTATAGGACTTGATAAACTATAACCCTGTTGCCCATAGACACTCATTTACATATCATCCTTGGCTGTGTTCACCCCACCCAGCAGCATTGAGAACTTGTGATAGACTGTGGCTCAATGCCTGAAATATTTACCATCTCTCCTTTTACAGAAAATGTTTGCAGAGCCTGCTCTGTGAGAATGTCAGATGCCCCCAGAAGTTACATTTCACATCTTTATCATTTAGAGATAAATTTTAGTCATCTTTTTAGCTCACAGTAGCAGGATAGGGTCAGGTATGTAACTAGGGGGCAAGCTTCAGGAGGAACAGTGAGTTTCTGATTAAGGTGGTGTCCTACCCATGCCATAGTTGAGTTTGACTTATTCTTGACCTTTGACTTTCATCATGTTTTGGAGCAACCCTACAGAGAATAAAAGTTGTTTTGAGGGAAATTGAGGCTCCTCCTCTGACCCACAGGTAACTTGTAGGCTAAGAGGTGCAGAGTTGCCAGGATAGAAGCCTATGTTGAAGGGGCAGTGTTCCTATGGGCATCTAAGGGCAGTGGTCTGGACACCTCACTACCTCTAATCATTCATGTTCCACTCTTCCATCCCCTCAGGTTTGAGACCTTGGAGCCTGAGATGAATGCCCTGGCTGTACGGATTACTGCCGTGAATGACATTGCTGAGCAGCTGCTGAAGGCCAACCCTCCAGGCACGGACCGCATCCTTGGCACCCAGAAGCAGCTCAACCACAGGTGGGCTTGAGGTGGGGATGAGGCACCACTGGGCACCCAAGAAACAGTGAAGTAGTGTAGATGGCAATTGAAGGAGAGTTTGGTGGAGTCTGGAAAAGTGACCGAGAAAGGAAGCCCATCTGGAATATATTAGGGGAAGAGAATTTATCAAAAGGTTATAAGAAGGACAAGGCAGTCCAAAGAGGCTAGGGACTGGATGGGAAGCAATCAAGAAGAGAAGGGTAGCCAGGTGTGGTGGCGCACATCTTTAGTCCCAGCACTCAGGAGGCAGAGATAGGAGGATTTCCCTGAGTTCAAGGCCATTTTAAGACTACATAATGAATTCCAGGTCAGCCTGGGCTAGAGCAAGACCCTACCTTGAAAAACACATACACAAAAAGAAGAAAAAGTAGGAGGGGGGAGGAGGAGGGGGGAAAGAGATAGGAGAAAGAGGGAGAAGGAGGAGAAGAAGGTGATATAAAGCTGATCGTGGTGGCTCACACCTTTAATCCCAGCACTTGGGAGGCTGAGACAGGATTGCTATGAGGTAGGAGGCTAGCCTGGTGAGTAAGTTCCAGGTCTGCCAGGCTAGGGTGTGAAAGTAGCTCAAAAAAAAAGAAAGAAAGAGGGCTGGACATATGGAGAAGGATCTGAGTTCAATTCCCTAGGACCCACGTAAAACCAGATACACAAGGTGGCACATGTGTCTGGAGTTCATTTGCAGTGGCACGCCCATTCTCTCTGTCTGCTTCTCTCTCTCTCTCTCTCTCTCTCTCTCTCTCTCTCTCTCTCTCTCTAGTAAATAAAAATTTTTAAAAAGGAAGAGAGAGGAACAGGTGAGGAGCAGCCTCTATACAGAATCAGAAGCATGGACTGTAAGGGAGAGCATTAGAGAATAAGCTTCCAGGTGTGCCTGGCCTGGACAGGGAAGCTGAGCAGCTCCAATTGTCCCCCTGCTTTTAGGTGGCAGCAGTTTCGGTCCCTGGCAGATGGTAAGAAGGCAGCTCTGACATCAGCCCTGAGCATCCAGAATTACCACCTCGAGTGCACAGAGACCCAGGCCTGGATGAGAGAAAAGACCAAAGTTATCGAGTCCACCCAGGGTCTCGGCAATGATCTGGCTGGTGTGTTGGCCCTGCAGCGGAAACTGGCTGGCACCGAGAGGGACCTAGAAGCCATCTCTGCCCGAGTGGGTGAACTGACCCGAGAGGCAAATGCCCTGGCTGCTGGTCATCCAGCCCAAGCTCCTGCCATCAATGCTCGGCTTGGAGAAGTGCAAGCTGGCTGGGAAGACCTGCGCACCACCATGCGACAGCGAGAAGAGTCCCTGGGTGAGGCGCGGAGGCTACAAGACTTCCTGCGCAGCTTGGATGACTTCCAGGCCTGGCTAGGCCGTACACAGAAGGATGTAGCCTCTGAAGAAGGGCCAGCCACCCTACCTGAGGCAGAAGCCCTCTTAGCCCAACATGCAGCCTTGCGGGGAGAAGTGGAACGGGCCCAGAGCGAGTATAGCCGCCTCCGGGCCTTGGGCGAGGAGGTGACAAAGGACCAGGCTGATCCCCAGTGCCTCTTCCTCAGGCAGCGCCTAGAAGCCCTGGGAACAGGCTGGGAGGAGCTGGGCCGCATGTGGGAGAGCCGACAAGGTCGCTTGGCCCAAGCCCATGGCTTCCAGGGTTTCCTGAGAGATGCTCGGCAGGCAGAGGGTGTGCTTAGCAGCCAGGTAAGAACACCAGTGGCAAAATCCCAACCAGAAAGAAGAGAGAAATAAGGGCCAGTGGGTGTGTGAAGGAATATGGAAGACTGAGCAAATAGGATGGGCAGGAAATATGTTAGAAACATGTGGAATAACAAAATCTAAACACTACCAAACTGATTTTAGAAGAAATGAAAAATCTGGCTAGTCATGTAACTGTCAAATCCAGCGACATTTGTAGATAAGATGGAGCAGGATATGGACTAGTGGAAGTCCTCCAGCTAAGCTCCCCTGGTACTTCCTGAGACCCCCCTCCTCTATCTTCAAAACCAGTTGAGTCCCCTTGTGCCCCACTAGGCTGCACCCTCCATCAAAGGTGTGGCTTTGGGCAGGTTCCTCTCAGAGGAGTAGGATCTCCATAAGCTCACTACCACCTCTCCCACATAGGAGTATGTCCTGTCTCATACGGAGATGCCCAGTACACTCCAGGCTGCAGATGCTGCCATTAAAAAGCTGGAAGACTTCATGAGCACCATGGATGCCAATGGGGAGCGCATCCGCGGGCTCCTGGAGGCTGGGCGCCAGCTCGTGTCAGAAGGCAACATCCATGCCGAGAAGATACAAGAGAAGGCAGACTCCATTGAAAAGAGGTATGAGGAGGGTGATGGACAAATGAGGGGCCTGAGAAAATGAAAACAGGGTGGTCTAAAAGCCAGAAATGTGTACAGGTAGCATGGGAGTAGACAAGAGAGGAAGTGCAGACTGGTTGGTCAGGAGCTGGACCAGGTCCCAAGAAGGTCTGCCTCCCACACACCAGGGCAGATGAGAGCCTGCGAGGATGGCAGGACTAGAGACTGGATTCTTGGGGTGTTTTGTGGTGCTCCTGTGGGAGATTATCCCCATAGGAGGAATACTAGGGCTGCTGAGCAAGTTAAAGGGCCATAACCTTTTCACAAGAGTGTGGTTTCACCTGGGGCTGTCATTACAGACACAGGAAGAATCAAGAGGCAGTGCAGCAGCTTTTGGGCCGACTTCGGGATAACCGAGAGCAGCAACACTTCTTGCAAGACTGTCAGGAGGTGAGGTTCTTGGTTCCCTGGTGTCTCCTGTGGCAGCTCCTAGCATCCACCCCCTTCCTGCATGCCTTCACTCAGAACCTAAAGTAAGGATGCCTGGAAGCCCTTCATGGCTTCTTCTAGAGTCTTCCACATCTCCTGCCACCCCCATGTCCCATCCTCCCCTTACTCTGCAACATTCCCTCTTTCTTCATCCCTGCTTTATGTTGACACCAGTTGAAACTCTGGATTGATGAGAAGATGTTGACAGCCCAGGATGTGTCCTACGACGAAGCCCGCAACTTGCATACCAAGTGGCAGAAGCACCAAGCATTCATGGCTGAGCTGGCAGCCAATAAGGACTGGCTGGACAAGGTGGACAAGGTGAGAAGTGTGACCAGAGCAGCCAGGAGAAGGGCAGGCACAGGCTGAGGGGGCCCAGCCACAAGACATGATTCTGTCAGTGCTAGAGGTGTGGGAGGACAGTTATTGCCTGGAGATAAATGCCTTAGGGCTGTTGAACAAAACTTCGAGAAAGTATAATGTAGTAGGTAAACCAACTGCAGCTCTGGCTCACACCATAACTATTTCTGGATCTGCAGCGTGATGATTATCCAGCTGGGGTCTGCAAACATCTGGAAAGGGCTCATGGTAAAGGTTTCAGGCATGGCAGGCCATACTGTTCCTGCTGCCACTAATGTCTCTGCTTTCTTAGTACAAAAGCAGCATTAGAGAATAATAAGTATGACTGTCTTCCAATAAAACTTTATGTATGAAAACAGCAGTGGACCATCTGCCATGGTTTGCTAACGTTTTTGAGTCTTAACCACTCCTGGGACTTGATCTCCCCCTCAGGTCTGCCTCTATTGCTGAGGACAGGTGAAACATTGTTTCTACTCAGCAAGCATTTCTGGACATGGTTATATGTGCTCAGCACACTGCTTGGTGCTGCATAAGTGGATCAGAAGACACTCTTCCTCCCTTAAGGGCATGTAAATGGGGAAAGGAAACCAGTTTTCAGTTGTTTTCCATTTACTCAGCTAATATTTTCTTGATGCTGCTATACATAAAGCATCATATAAGACTGAGGATTGGAGGTGATCCCACCACTGGCTCCACCCTCAAAGAATAACACTAGCCAGGATGTGAGATGCGTTCACAAATAGCTAAATTAAGTATTAGTAGAAGCCCAGCTTGGTAGTGCATACCGGTAATCCTAGTTACTCCATAGGCTGAGCCAGAGGGATAGTAAATTCAAGAATTGCCTGGGCTGCAGAGTGAATTCAAGGCTAGCATGGGCAACTTAGTGAGACCCTGTCTCAAAATGAAAAGTAAAAAAGAGGGCCAGGGATATAGCTGTGATAGGGTGCCTGCCTAGCATGTATGAGGCCCAGGGTTTAAACCCCTGGGCTGCAAAAATAAACTCAGAGCAGAATATTATGGGTGCCAAAAGCCTGGTGCTAAAGAGAATAGAATTCTGGAAGCAGGAGCATCCAAGAAGTCCAAGGAGCATGAGGAGAATGTGGGCAGGCAGGGGTATTAGGGGAAAGATGCATCTGGATAGAGAAGAGATGGTAAGCAGAAACCAGAGGTGTGAAGAGGAATGCCTAGGAGGAGAAAGAGGAAGTAACTTGTCAGGAGCACAGAATGTGTGGGAAAAGTGTCCTGGGCCAGGTCAGGAAAAGTCTGGATCTGTCCTTTTAGAAGGAGAGTGTATTAAAGTTTGGATTGTGCTGAAGGTTGTGAAGCTACCTGATTAGAGCTGGCCTTGACCCTGTTCATCCTGACAGCCATGTCAAGGGGCCTTAAGGCAACATCTGGGTTTGTAGTGCCAGAAGCAGACCCTGAAGTCAGAATTCCAGAGCGGCCCACCTTTAGGAAGCACCAGGAGGGAAGTAGGATGAGACAGAAGCCATAGTAGAAGGGTATATTGGGGCAGAGGTATAGCTCAGTGATAGAGCATGTGCTAATCATGTGTGAGTCCCAGGTCTATTCCCAGCCCCAAAAAGGAACAGAGGAGGGAGGATATAAGGAGGAGGGGAAGGAAAGAAATACATCATGCCAGCCTTGTTAGCAGGCTGCTGGAGCTCAGAGCTACTAGGCCACTCTGGAGTATAGAATATGAAACAGTGTTGTCCTACCCAAAGCATGAAGTGGTTGTGTATTCATCCATCACCTCCCTCTCTGCCATTGGTTGAGGGCTGCTTACAGGTATCACCTCTGGCGCTTCCAGTTTACCTTCTAACAACACTCCCAGATCTTCCAAGAAACAAAGTCCTCTAGCTGAAAGTCTGCAAATGGGAGACTAGGTGGAATACACTTGCAGTAGTACAAGTGAGAAGTATTGATTGAGTTGAGAAACATGAAATGACAGCAGATGACAAGTTCATGTGCAATGTAACAACAGGAACCCTGAAAGTAGGGATCCCAAAATAAGATTGTAATGTTTTTTTTGTTGTTGTTTGCTTGTTTTTGTTTTTGAGACTGGATCTTACTATATAGCCTAAGCTGGCCTTAAACTCAAGGCATGCCTCTTGCCTTAGCCTTCTAAATGCTGGGATTACAGGCATGCATCACCAGGCCCAGTTTATAATGACTTCTTTTTAAATATTTTTATTTATTTGCAAGCAGAGAGAGATAGAGGAGACAGACAGAGAGAATAGGCATGGCAGGGCCCCCAGCCACTGAAAACACTCTAGATGCAAGTGCAACTTTGTGCATCTGGCTCTACATGGCTCTACTGGGAAATCGAACTCTGGTTGTTAGGTTCTGCAGGCCTTAACCTCTGAGCCATATCTCTAGCCTAATAATGGCTTCTTAGTTGAAGTAATGTACAAGTTGGACTTGAAGGAGAAGGGGGGTATGAGCACCAGTGAGGAGTAGTCTAGAAGAGTTTTTTAAATCTCTTGAGAAAAGTATATTAATGAGCTCACATAAAAAGTTGGAATTTTTTGGCACACTTCACTCTATTGCTTTTTATGTCCTTGGTCTACGATTTTCCCATAACTTTCAATAGTGTCTAATTCTTGCACTTTACATCTTGTTTGGCCACAGGAAGGGCGGGAGCTGACTCTTGAAAAGCCAGAGCTGAAAGCTTTGGTGTCAGAGAAGCTGGAGGACCTTCACAGGCGCTGGGATGAGCTGGAGACCACCACTCAGGCCAAGGCCCGCAGCCTCTTTGATGCCAACCGTGCTGAGCTGTTTGCCCAAAGCTGCTCTGCCCTGGAGAGCTGGATGGAGAGCCTGCAGGCCCAGCTGCACTCAGATGACTATGGCAAGGACCTCACCAGTGTCAACATTCTGCTTAAGAAGCAACAGGTGAAAAAAAAAAAGCAACAGGTGCATTGTGGGCCTTTGAGAAGGATGAACAGCAAGAGAAAGGAAGAGGGTGTCAGCAGTTCTTGAAATTTAGGAGTTCATTTTAAGGCCTAGATGATGACATCTTTTCATATTTCTCACAGTGATTGTATGAGCCACTGCATCAGAATCTATAGGGGTATATATCAGTCAAGGTAAAGTCAGGAGGTGGCACACTGGTAATTTGGGCAGGAAAACTTTAGTAGAAAGTATTCAGGCCAGGCATGGCGGTACACACCTTTAATACTAGCACTTGGGAGGCAGAGGTAGGAGGATCGCCATGAGTTTGAGGCCACTCCAAGACAACATAGTGAGTTCCAGGTCAGTCTGGGCTAGAGTGAGACCCTATACCTTGAAAAAC
The DNA here is from genome assembly GCA_004024765.1 of Zapus hudsonius. Lineage (NCBI taxonomy): Eukaryota > Metazoa > Chordata > Mammalia > Rodentia > Dipodidae > Zapus > Zapus hudsonius. The sequence goes on from PVHP010003844.1 coordinate 57,183, forward strand.
TAAAAAAAAGTATTCAGTAGTAAAAACTATTACTAAAAGTATTATTTCAGTCTCTTGTATTGCTATTATAGAATACCCAAGACTGAGTAATTTTTAAAGAATAGAGCTTGTTTTGGCTTATGATTCTGGAGTTCCAAGAGTATGGTGCCAGTATCAGGTGACATTTCTGGTGAGAGCCTTATGCTGGGTTATAATATGGCAGACAAACAGGCTGGAAATGAGCATGTGTGGAAGACAGAACACAGGGCAGCCTCACATTACAGTCTGCTTTGATGGTAATTAATCCAGTCCCATGAGAACTGCATTAATCCCTCTTCATGACCTAATCACCTCTTAAAGGTCCTACCACCTTGAAACATTTACCTTGGCCACCTAATTTCAATGTGACTTTTGAAGGAGACAGACTACATCAAAGCCATAGCAGATGTCAAGAATTATACAGCAGGAGTTAGAAAACTTTTTTTCTGTAGAGGACCAAATAGTAAATATTTTGGATTTTGTGGGTCATGTGGTCTCTGTTAAAGCTATTCAACTGTGTCCTTATTTTTAAAAAACAGATATAGAGCTGGGAGGATGGCTTGACAACTAAAGGCACTTGCTTACAAAGCCTGCCAGCCCAGGGTTCAATTCCCAATCCACCCACATTAGCTAGATGAAAAAGTGACATAGGCATCTGGTACTCATTTGCAGTGGCAAAAAGCCCCTGCTAAACACATATACACACACACAAATAAATAATTTTTAGACAATACATAAGAGGAGTGGAGCTGCTTTCTAATAAAACTATTTTCACAATAGGCCTTGGGCTATGTTTGATGATCTCTGATCTTAAGAATCCTAGAATGGCAAATATAGAGGGAAGGAAAATCTGCGGGGTTGAGGAGGAATGCCCAAGGAAGGTTTCAGGTTTTGTTGGAGAGGGCAGAGGCCCCTGAATGACCTAAAATTTTGTTTGGGGTATCGTGTTGGAGCAGGTCTAGACAGTAGAAAGTTATCCCTGGAATGCCAATGAAAGTAGCTCCAGTGTTGTGTTGGCTGGAGAAGCAATAAAGAAAAGCATTCTGGAACCACAGCAGCTTTTCCTCCACTATGTGTGTGTTATTTCTCCAGCGCCCTCTCTTGACCAGGCCCAACATAGTACCAGCTCCTAAAAGAAATGTTTATGGGGTCCACCCAGTTCCAACATCTCAGCAAAGCAAAGCAAAGGTGGATTTGAAACTGAAGTGGATTTGGGACTTAGAGACAATAAATTCATAATACTTATAGTCATCACACAGCCTGGAGATTGTGTGTGTGTGTGTGTGTGTGTGTGTGTGTGTGTGTGTGTGTGTACATTAAGGTTTGAGATCAACCTAGACAGGCCATAAGAGTGAGCCTTGGGGATAAGGAGTCAAGTTTCTGTTCTGAGTTTGAAGGTGAAAATGTGATGTTGACATCTCCTTCCTTCTCTGGTTTTGCAGATGCTGGAACGGGAAATGGCTGTGAGAGAGAAGGAGGTGGAGGCAATCCAGGCCCAAGCTAAGGCCCTGGCCCAGGAAGACCAGAGTGCAGGGGAGGTGGAGAGGACCTCAAGGGCCGTGGAGGAGAAGTTCCGGGCCCTGTACCAGCCCATGAAGGAGCGCTGCCAGCACTTGCAAGCCTCTCGTGAGCAGCACCAGTTCCACCGGGATGTAGAAGATGAGATTGTGAGTCATTGGCTGGGCCTGGGATAAACTTGTCATCTTGGCAAGTTATTCCCAGCTGCATGGCTCTCCAGCTCCTTCACGGGCACTGGGGAGATTCCTGCCGTGCTTCATTCCTTCTCATCTTGGGCATTGAGGCTCTCCCCTCTTAAGGATGCTTCCAAGTCCCTCTGCCCCACCGTCAGAGATGCCATTCCCTACACATATACCTGTACGTAGCTCCAGTGAGTGCTGGCTCTTCTATACCTTCATTGGGTCTGTCTTTCTTGTCCAGTTGTGGGTGACTGAGCGACTGCCCATGGCCAGCTCCATGGAACATGGCAAGGATCTACCCAGTGTTCAGCTTCTAATGAAGAAAAACCAGGTGAGGCAGAGGGAAAAGGGCAAAAGAAAAGTTCCCAGTGGCTTCCCCACATTAAGATTTTTTTGTTTTGTTTTGTTATTTTGGTTTTTTGAGATAGGGTCTCACTCTAGCCCAGGCTGACCTGGAATTCACTATGTAGTCTCAGGGTGGCCTCGAACTCATGGTGATTCTCCTACCTCTACCTTCTAAGTGCTGGGATTAAAGGTGTGCACCACCATGCCTGGCTCTAGATGTTTGTTTTCTCCTAATTTGGGGATTTCTCTGACCTCAACTTGATGCTGTATAGCTCTAAACTTCAATGGTTCACTTTTCCCCTCTCAGGAAGATGAGATCTGATGGTAGGAGAGTGTAAAGATGAAAGGGACATAATCATTGTGTCCCTGGGCATGAGAAAGGGTCTGAGGGAGGTTCTAGGAAGGAGTGGTAAGAAGGTGAAGAGAGGGCTCAAGGTTGAGTAGGCTTAAACAGATATAGGATTGGGGTTCCCTTTGGGGTTTTTTTCAGTACATCCTCTTCTATTGCTTGGACAGACTCTGCAGAAGGAGATCCAGGGCCATGAGCCACGTATTGCAGATCTCAAAGAGAGGCAGCGTGCACTGGGAGCAGCAGCAGCAGGTCCAGAGCTTGCTGAACTCCAGGAAATGTGGAAACGCCTGAGCCATGAGCTGGAGCTTCGGCGGAAGCGACTGGAGGAGGCCCTGAGGGCCCAACAGTTCTATCGTGATGCTGCTGAGGCTGAGGCCTGGATGGGTGAGCAGGAGTTGCACATGATGGGCCAAGAGAAAGCCAAGGTGAGAGTCTGGTCAATTTTTCCTTCTCCTGGCCCCTCCTTACTGATGTAGCCAGCTCCATGTTGCTGGGATGAACATCCAAACTGGGTACATTTTATGGGAGGAAGGGATTTATTTCAAACTTACAGATTCAGAGGAAGTTCTATCTTAGACAGAAGTTGAATTCATTAATCTAAACAGAGAGAGATACCACCAAACAGCCAGTACCACAAGCAAGCACAGCCAGAGCTCAGAACCTCTCTGTATACCTTTAGGCTAGAATTCAGATCCACCCCCAGTGACACAACCCCAGCCAGGCTGGAGACCCAAGTTGCAAGTTTTATAAAACACCTGAGTCTATGGGGGACATACATTCAAACTCTACCATATTCCACCCCTGGCCCCCAATAGACTCATGACCATCTCACAATGTCCAATTCCAAAGGTCTCCATAATATACCAATTGTTCCAAAGCCCTAAGTTTTATCTGAGACTTAATACTGTCTCTTAACTGTGAGTCCTGTAAAATCAAACAAGTTACATACTTCCAACATATAATGGCACAGAGTAGCCATTTCCATTGCAATAAGGCATAACAAGGAGAAACTGGATCAATGTAAACTCAATAACTATTGGGCAATTATCAAACACCTGTAGTGCAGGTCTGACATCTATAACCAGTGATAACAGTCTCTGGATTTCCTGTTCAACCCCTCTAGCTGAGCTGAGTAGCCAGGAAAACTTCCATCCTGAACCTACAGTGCTGCACGGTAGCCTCTGCACAGTCATGGTACATGCAAAACATCTTTGGGTCTCCATTGCAAGCCACAGTCCATCTTCAACTCCATACGCTGGTCTTTTCAGCCTTTAAATCAGGAATACCCTATTTCCCATGCCTCATCTCATCAGAGGCTCCTGTTTAACTTCAGACAAATGCCTCAGCAGCCTCCAATAGAGGGACATCAAACCCTATTTCATTTGCTGGTTTCAGGTTTAGCTCCTAGAACTGTGTGCACTTTATGACCCACTTCTATAATCTGTACCAGGTGTGTAGGACACAGCCATATTGTTAATTTAGGGAGGGGATAAATCTTGACCTTGAAGAGTAGGCTATCTTTCAATCATCTCCTTTCAAAAGAGTTTACATTCCTATTCATTCAGTCTTTCCTGTGAGGTGGGAATCACCTTAGGCATTCTTCCCCATTGTTTCAATGTAAGGTAATTGGGCTTTCATCCTTAAGGATACTAATGTGCTGGACAATAGCAGCTTCAGTAACCTAAAGCCAGTCTCTATGCCAGTAATTTTAAACTTGCTTGAATTTTCTCAAACTTAAATTGTACATCTTTCAGTTCTATATCTTCTGCCAAGTGCACCAGCACATAATTAAAATTCAACCTTGCTCAAAACCTCTTAGAAATTGGGCGGAAAAACACAGCCAGCCCTAATGCCAGTAACTCAGTTCTAATAAAGTTCTCTGTGGTCTTTCCTTCCCCTTTGAAAGTTCATAAGCAAAGTCTCCAAATACAATTCTCTCTTCATTTAGTATTTTCAAATTCTCAGCAGAATAGCCCATAAAACTGACTTACTGCTTTGGAAGGTGTCTTCAGTCCCAAGTACCAATTCCATGTTCATTCCTCTAGACCAAAAGTTCCAAAAGACCAAACTCCACATGGTCAGATTCATCTCAGCACCCCACCTCTCAGTACCAAATTTTTGTTGTAGTAAGCTCCATATTACTGGGATGAACATCCAAACCAGGTACAGTTTAGGGGAGGAAGGGATTTATTTCAAGCTTACAGATCCAGGGGAAGTTCCATCTTTGGTGGAAGAGGTTGGCTTCCATTCATAATTCCAAGCAGAGTGAGACACCAAGCCAGTATCATAAGCAAGCACAGACAGAGCTCAAAGCCTCTCTGTATACCTTTAGGCTGGAATTCAGATCCACAACCCCAGCCAGGTGGCTGGAGACCCAAGTTACAAGCTTTAATGAAACATCTGAGTCTATGGGGGACATACATTCAAACTACCACACCTACCATCCCCCTCTCCCAGGATGAGATGAGTGCCCAGGCAGAGGTGAAGAAGCATCAGGTATTGGAGCAAGCCCTGGCAGACTACGCTCAGACCATCCACCAGCTAGCTAGCAGCAGCCAAGACATGATTGACCATGACCACCCAGAGAGGTGAGCATGTGGGCAGCAAAGGGCCAAAAGTCCCTAGGGAAGAAGAGAACTGATTCTGGGAAGATACAGGGATTGTGGCACCTGTTATAGTATATGTGTGTAGAACATTCTAGAAGGCTGAAGAAGCAAGGATTTGGCAAGCAGTGACTTAAGAGGGACAGGGCTATACAGAAGAAGCTAGACATCAATGCAAGGTGCCTAAGTCTCATGATGCCTTCCCACCCCACGCAGCACAAGGCTATCCATCCGCCAGGCCCAGGTGGACAAGCTGTATGCCAGCCTGAAGGAGCTGGCGGGAGAGCGGCAGGAGCGCTTGCAGGAGCACCTCCGGCTTTGCCAGCTCCGCCGAGAGCTAGATGACTTGGAGCAGTGGATTCAGGAACGTGAAGTGGTGGCAGCCTCCCATGAGTTGGGACAGGACTATGAGCATGTGACTGTGAGTACCACAAAGATTGGCATCAGGAAAGGTGAGGACCCACTGGGAGACCAGGGCCTTGTCCCATGCAGAGTGCCAAGGGTCAGGGGCACAGGACCAGAGTGGACACTGTCCTCCTGAGCTTTGAGGTATATAATCTGAGGAGTTATGCAGGAAAGGAGACATGGGGACAACCAGAGTAAGTACAAAAAGGAAATTTATTTCCAATTACTCTTTAAACAGATTTCACAAAGTGAGATGAGGTTTAGATTCTCCTCTATGGTTTAGGGTTTTAGGTTCTCAGGTACAGAAATCTGTACCGTAGTTAGGGTATCCTTATCTAAGTGCTAAAGGTTCTGAACACCTGTAAATCTCTAAATGCATTTTGGGGTGTCGGGCAAATATGGTCATTAGCCACATGTATGATGGTGGGTCTATGAGATTATGTCACTAGTAACATCTTAACCATCTTAGTTTATGTAAGCACTCTAGAGAAATTGCCCAGTGACATATTTTTAATGCTCTATCTTCATTGGGAATCAATTGCACCTGTTCACTGGACCACTGGGTTCTCAGTTTTGGGGAAAGGAGTGATTCATCCATGAGGCAGAGACCTCACCCACTAGGGCCACATCCTTATCTCTGCAACCGCTTCCTCCATCAGATGCTTCGGGACAAATTCCGTGAGTTCTCCAGGGACACCAGCACCATTGGTCAGGAGCGCGTAGATAGTGCCAACACACTGGCCAATGGGCTCATTTCAGGGGGCCATGCTGCGCGGGCCACAGTGGCTGAGTGGAAGGACAGTCTCAACGAGGCCTGGGCTGACCTGCTTGAGCTGCTGGACACACGAGGTCAGGTGCTGGCTGCTGCTTATGAGCTGCAGCGCTTCCTCCACGGGGCCCGTCAAGCCCTGGCACGGGTACAACACAAGCAGCAGCAGCTTCCAGATGGGACCGGCCGTGACCTCAATGCTGCTGAGGCCCTGCAGCGCCGGCACTGTGCCTATGAGCACGACATCCAGGCCCTCAGCACCCAGGTCTGTCCCTAACTGAGGAGGTGGGGAAGGCTCAGCAGAAACTGTGGTGGGAAATGAGGGAAGGGTGTCTAAGGAGTAAGGCAGATCTCACTCATAGAAGATCTAGAGATTAGGTTAGAATCACTTCGGATGACATCTCCGCCAACAGACATCAGCCACCATGTTCATTTTTTTTTATTTTTGTATGTATGTGTGTGTGATGTACATGCATGCATGTTCATATGTGTGAGAGCATGCATGTTTTTGTAGGTGCACATGTATGCATCTACGTGTAGAGGCCAGAGATTGATGTCTCCCTCTCTTGCTCTTATGCCTTATTTACTGAGACAGGGTTTCTCACTGAACCTAGACCTCATTGATTCAGCTAGTCTCTGTCTCCCCAGGGCTCGGATTATAGCTGCATACCACCACACCTGGCATTTACATGGGTTCTGAGGATCTGAACTAGGGTCCTCATGCTTGATATGGCAAGCACTTTGCCAAATGAGCCATCTCCTCAGCCCCCATGTTCACACTTTTTAATTAAGGCCCATATTTTCCAATGGTCCCAATGACTGAAAGATTTTTCATGCTATACTAAAATCCACACATTGGTGCACCCAGGCTTAAAACTCTGGACTTAGAAAATTAACATAGATGTTTTGCCACATATGGTCCCCACCCAAGCCCCTGGTATAAGCTGCACATGCCATTCACTCAGTCTTCAGTGTCCTTCCTGCTCTGGATAGGCTAGCTCAACTTGCTAGTGGCCCTTTAAAGCCCCAACCCAGGTGAGACCCAACATGACAGAGTGGCATAGCACCTCCTGAAACTTACTACATCTTGGGATGATGAAGCAGAAAAAGGTGGGCAGCAGTGATCAGGGCCAAGGGAGGCTCCTCAGAGTCTCCCTGTTCTGACTCTAACCTGGGTCTCCACAGGTCCAGCAGGTGCAGGATGATGGCCAGCGGCTGCAGAAGGCCTATGCTGGAGACAAGGCCGAGGAGATTGGCCGCCACATGCAGGCGGTGGCTGAGGCCTGGGCCCAGCTTCAGGGAAGCTCTGCTGCCCGCCGCCAGCTGCTGCTGGACACCACAGACAAGTTCCGCTTCTTCAAAGCTGTCCGAGAGTTGATGCTGTGGATGGATGGGATTAACCTGCAAATGGATGCCCAGGAGCGGCCCCGGTGAGACCCATGGCAGCCTCCACGGGTTATGTGGCTGTAATGGAGTTGTGGACAGATATGATACTCTCACTTTGTCCCTCTAGGGATGTGTCCTCTGCCAATCTAATCATCAAGAACCAACAAGGCATCAAAGCAGAGATAGAGGCCAGAGCAGACCGCTTCTCTTCCTGCATCGATATGGGACAGGAGCTGCTGGCCCGGAGCCACTATGCAGCTGAGGAGGTGAGTGAGTCCTGGAAAGGCTGGGAAAGGGCTCAATGCCAATTTAACTTCTTTTTTTTTTTTGAAATAGGCCTAGGCTGATCTTGAAATCACTGCATAGCTTGCATAGCTACTCTCTTTTTGTTTTTGCTGTGAACCTGACCAGAAGCAACCTAAGGAAAGAAAAAGTTATTTAGGTTTACATTTTAGGTGATATAGCCCATCATGGCAAGGAAGGCTTGGCAGACCAGCTTGTCACATTTCAGTCACAGAGTAAATGAGAACTGGGGCCTAACTATAAAACTTCAAGGCTGCTAGGCATAGTGGCACATGCCTTTAATCACAGCATTTGGGAGGCAAAGGTAGGAGAATCACTGTGAGTTTGAGGCCAGTCTGAGACTACTTAGTAAATTCCAGGTCTGCTGGGCTAGAGTGAGACACTACTTCAAAAAAAAAAAAAACATGAAAAATCAAAACACAAAATAAAACTTCAGGGTCTACCCCACTTCTTCCAGCAAGGTGCCACCACCCAAAGGTATCATAACCTTCCCAAACTGTGCCATCAGCTAGGGACTAAGTGTTCAAACATAGGAGCCTATGAGGGATATTTGACATTTAAACCATAATAGTAGCCTAGAGTGTTCTCAAAACGAGCAGCGATTCTCCTGCCTCTCTCCCAAGTGCTAGGATCACAGGGATGTACCACCATGCCCAGCTTCAATTATGTCTATTTCTCATTCTTTTTTTTTTTAAGGTAGGGTCTCACCCTAGCCCAAATTAACCTGGAATTCACTATGTAGTCTCAGGCTGGCCTCGAACTCACAGCTATCCTCCTACCTCTGCTTCCTGAGTGCTGGGATTAAAGGCGTGAGCCACCATACCCAGCTATTTCTCATTCTTGCTTAGCAAAAACAATTTTCACTTTCTGTCCCCTGGATGCTTGTCTAGGGATTCTTGCATCCCAATTCTCCCTCTTTTTGACATCAGAAACCATTCTGCACCTGGGTGGCTCCCAAGGACCGTGGAAAGGGCCCACTAAGTTTTAATTCATGTCCTCCTCCCCAGATCTCAGAGAAGCTATCTCAGCTGCAGGCCCGGCGCCAGGAGACAGCTGACAAGTGGCAGGAGAAGATGGATTGGCTCCAGCTTGGTGAGCTACTGTGGGAGCAGCAGGGAGTAGAGTTTGAGAGGAGTGTCTGAGCATCCTTTTTCTGTAGTAGCCACAGTGGGCAAGACCAGAAAACCTAGATGTGGAATTCCAGGCACTCACACTTGGCACTATTGGGAAGTGCTTTGGGGAGGTAGCTTTCTCAGTCCCTGTATTTGAGGTTGCCATGGCTACTGTGTCTTGCCATTGCCCTGTCTGATCCTTCTACAATCTTCTGTCCCGGCAGTTTTGGAAGTGCTCATATTTGGGAGAGATGCAGGGATGGCAGAGGCCTGGCTGTGCAGCCAAGAGCCATTGGTACGTAGTGCCGAGCTGGGCTGCACAGTGGATGAAGTGGAGAACCTCATCAAGCGGCACGAGGCCTTCCAGAAGTCAGCCGTGGCCTGGGAGGAGCGTTTCAGCGCACTGGAGAAGCTCACAGCAGTAAGGATCACAGGGACCCCTGAGCGTCCACCTCATCTCTACCCCAGACTCGTGCTGTCACTGCTCAGAGAAGACATCTCCTCCCTTCTCACTAAGCTGCTTCTTCAGATGTGAGCTGAGAGTGTCCTTTGGTTCCCCTGGGAGGTCTGAGACCCCCCCCCCACTTTTCCCTCTGCTTCTTGCCCTGCCTTATTTGTCTCCATCCTTCCTGCTCTGTTGGACTACAAGCTGAGCCACTTTAGCTCTCCCTTCCCCTGCTCCTCTTAGATGAGGCCGGCTGTGTGCTGACTTCAGCATTTCTTGACAGTTGGAGGAACGGGAGAAAGAGCAACAGAGAAAAAGGGAGGAGGAGGAGCGAAGGAAACAGCCTCCTGCTCCAGAGCCCGTTGCCAGTGGGCCTGAAGGGAATCTTGTGGATGGCCAGACAGCTCTTGACTCTGCCTTGGATGGGTAAGAGATGAATACCTGGACCAAGAGGATGAAGTTGAGCCAAAGCAAGCTACAGTCTAATTAATCTCTGTCACTTTGGGCCATTCCAGAACCCAGTCTCAATTGCCACCATCCACACAGGCACCTAGTGTAAACGGAGTCTGCATAGACACAGTGTCCTCACAGGTAACCCCAAGTCCTTGGACATCCCTATTAGAACCTGCCACCCCCCACATCCTCTCACAGCCTCTTGTCCTTGCAGCCACTGTTGGAACAACAGAGACTTGAGCAGAGCAGCTTCCCAGAAGGGCCTGTGAGTCCCTGTGGAGGGGGTTGGGTGGCTGCCTAAGAGAGGAAAGGACAAAAGGGGTAGGGATCCTAGGTATGGGACAGGTCAGAGGGTCAACTCAGGAGCTGGGAGACTAGTTCTCAACCGTAGAGCTTTCCTTCCCCAAGGTTAGGCACCTCCCACATCATCCTGTTCTCCTGTACACACAGGGGTCTGGCAGCGCAGGGGATGAGGCCAACGGGCCACAGGGAGAGAGGCAGACCAGGCCTCGGGGCCCAGCTCCTGCAATACCCCAGAGTAGGTCGTCTGAGTCAGCCCATGTTGCCACCTTACCCACTCGAGGCCCAGAGCTCTCCGCCCAGGAACAGATGGAGGGAATGCTGTGCCGCAAACAGGAGATGGAGGTTTTCGGCAAGAAGGCTGCTAACAGGTATCAGGCCTGGCCTCAGGTTCCTGCTTCTGAGGAGGCTTCCAGTGAACCTCTTCTTAGAGGGGGACATCCTTCAGGCGTGTATTCTCTGGAAAAGGGCTGGGATTCAGAACAAATGCAGGCTTCAAGGGAAAACCACAAGTGTCATGAAGATAGGACAGGAACTAGAAATCCCATGACATTCAGAGAACTCTAGGTTACAGGACAGCCAGACTAGACTGCCGATTTGTCCTTCTGACTCTACCCTGTCCCTTCCAGGTCCTGGCAGAATGTGTACTGTGTCCTACGACGTGGGAGCCTTGGCTTTTACAAGGATGCCAAGGCAGCCAGTGCAGGAGTGCCATACCATGGAGAAGTGCCTGTCAGCCTGGCCAGGGCTCAGGGCAGTGTGGCCTTTGATTATCGGAAGCGCAAACATGTCTTCAAGCTGGGGTAGGAACCAGGGCTGTTCTCAGGATGGGATGGAGGAGGAGTCAGGAGTGAGGTGGGCCAGGAACAGGTCTAGAGGGAGTAGAGTTACCAAAAGAGCTTTAGAGACAAGTGCTTGGGACACTTGGAGGTGAGGGCCAGCAGAATTGTGATTTTATTCCACACTAAAGTGAATGAGGAAACCAGACAGGCTAAAAAGTTATCCTGGATGGGAAATCTAAGGGCAGGACGCTCACCCTGGCCCTCTGCAGCCAATCAGAAAGAATTTGCTTTTGCACATCTGCAAAACCATGGGAGTCTAAAGAAATGTGTAAAATGTGTGTGATCTGGCCTTGAGGGCTTGCCCCAGCAGTATCCTTCCAGCCCATTCAGTCCCAGGAGAGATTTGAGTTCCCAGTAGCAATGACATGGCAAACACAGGTTCTCAGTTCTACCCCTTCTGCCTCCCAACAGTTTACCAGATGGAAAAGAGTATTTATTCCAGGCCAAGGATGAGGTGAGCTGTTCCCTTGTCCTATTGTGTTCCTCTGTCTGTCTCCCTGCCCTTCTTTTGTTTTATGAAAAAGGGCCTCGCTTTGTAGCCCAGGTTGGCCTGAAGCTCACAGCAGTCCTCCAGCCATCAACTTCCTGAGTACTGGGTTCATAGGCATGTGCCATCATGCCCAGCTGATGTTCCCTGATCTAAAAAAAGTCCCATTTCTCTTAGTGAAATGACAATTCTATTCACTTTTCTACATTCTCCTTTCATATCTCCCTGCTGTCTGCCACTAGCTGCCTTAAGCTCAGGGTCCTTGAAGCTGAGCTGATGTCTCCCTGTTCCCCACAGGCAGAGATGAGTTCCTGGCTACGGGTGGTGAATGCAGCCATTGCCACTGCATCCTCTGCCTCTGGAGAGCCAGAAGAACCAGCAGTGCCCAGTGCTACCCGGGGAATGACCCGTGCCATGACCATGCCCCCAGTGTCCCAGCCTGAGGGGTCTGTCATGATGCGCAGCAAGGACGGCAGAGAACGAGAACGAGAAAAAAGATTCAGCTTCTTCAAGAAGAACAAGTAGTTGGGGGAGGGGCAAAACTCCAGGCCAGCTCCCTCCCTCTGTTCAGGAAACTGCCAGGGTCTGTTGACAGAGACACCCTCTTTGTCAGGACAACTGCCTGCTGCTAGGGTCTGTTGCCAAGGTCAACCCATCACCAAGAACTGTCACTGGGAACAAGCCAGTTCCCAAGAACCTTTTCTTCTGCTATTTAATTCCAGACTGGTGGTGGGACCCAGGCAACCCCCAATACCACTCCCTCCCCAACTCTGTTCAATGTTCCCCAGCCTTATGCCTCCATCTCCCACTATGGTGCAGATAGTGTCACCCTCAACATGGGCCATGTGGGAATCACTGCCCCGCCTCAGGGTCATTGTGCCACCACAGCCAGGGTGTTCGATTCGCCATCCAGTTCTTTGTCCCTGGGAACCAGCCAGGACCCTCTCAGAGCTGAAGCAGGACCCAGGGGCAGGAACACCAGATGATGGGAGTCAGAAGTGCTGGAGCCTTCCCTGCCCACTCTGCCTCACCCTCTGACTTGAGTGGCTGCTCCATCTCTAGCTGCTCTTAGTGGCTCCCAGGTGTGAGGAGTTGTTCAGGGGCAGCCACAGCCTTGAGTCTGGCTAAGGGGTGATTAAATAGCTCAGCTTCTCTCACTGACTCTTGGTGTTGTTGCTTTCCTGACCATAGCCTCTCTGCCTAAGCCCCATTCTTCCCTTTGGCTCTGGTCTCCTGTGTGCCTGGTTTCCACTGTCTCCAGCCTCCAAGCCCTCAAAGAACTATGTGATTATGAGAGCCTCTCTATCTCAACCTCCCCATAGTAATGACCTCTGGTTGCAGGATATTGACCTATGCTAAGCCTCTTTTTAGACCAAAGACATTCACTGTGGGCCACATTGATGTTAAACAACAGTGTTCATGTTGGAAGGCAGCAAGTTACCCTTTCCCTGCAGCACAATTTTCTTGACCATTTTTTCCAATGCTAAGGATGGAACCTCAGACCTTCTGCTTGCTAGGCAACACACTACCACTGAGTTTTGCCCCCACCCTTCACAAATTTCTTCACTTGTGTTTCAACTGTTTTCACTCATGAGCGGTAGGGAGCATTGCCACCACCTAGTCTCAGCTCCTCTTCAGCCAACCATGGAGTGCTGAGCACCTACTTTCTGTCTCCCCATGAGATTCAAGGGAGCTCACATGGGAATCAAAGGAGTTCTAGAACTCTAGAATGATGTCACTCTAGGAAGCCATGACCTGACCTGACCATGTTTATAAACAAACTTCTAGATGGAAGTATTTTTAAAATGTTCAGATTGTCTCTTTGACTCCAGATGCTGGGGGTGACTGTTCCCAGGCGAACCCCCACCCCACAAAAACTTTGTTCTTGCATTGTTTTCTCTACACAACCATCTTTCCAGGAAACCTACCCTATCTTTATCATAACTGGCCAAAGGCCATGAGCTGAAGACCTCTGACTACCATCAGTCAAGACAAAAACAGCCAGAGTCAAGTGTGTGCAGGCACAGCACAGCCCCAGAATGGACTCCAGGCATGAGCTTTGGTGGAACAGATCACCCATAGGATCCTTACCCCTTTCTCCTTAGCTGGGCATATTCATTACTCCACAGTAATGGTGCATGAATATAAAAACAGCCCATCTCAAGACAACAGAATAATACATCAGCACGACACAGACACCATCTCTTGTACCTCAAGTACAGCCGGGGGAAGGGGGAGATAGTCATTGTGGAAGTTCATGAAAGATGGGCATTTGCACCCTAAGGTGGCAAGCCTGGTGCAAAAGCAATAATTGGGAAGTTTAGAAAGAAATACAGTATGTGGGGAAGAGAAATTAATAGAGAATCTATTACTTTCATGTAAAAGGTAAGAATAAATAGAACCACCAACTGAAGTAGCCAGAAAGCCATTGAGGATGTGAAAGTTGAAGGGAATGTGAAGGTTGCCTGCATACATGGCAGCTAAGGGTACTTCAGGATATGATTCCTTAGGACAAGATAGAGATAGAAGATAAGCATAGGACTAGAAAGTAAGGCGGGGAGAGACTTTCAGATGTGGGTGGAACAGAGAAGATCCAGGAAAGATGACAGGATGGGACAGTGAAGGGCATGAAAAAGTTAGGGCATAAAAATACCATCAGTGAAGGTGCTACAAATCAGCGGGAAACAATGAACAGAAAATGGATGAATTATAAGCTGGGTGTGCTGGCTCACACCTAAAAGCCCAGCATTTAAGAGGCTGAGGCAGGCAGGTGGCCATGGATTAAGGCCAGCCTAGTCTACATAGTGAATTCAGGACAGCCTGGGTTACAGAGTGAGACCCTGTCTCAAAAAATGGATTATGTAGAGATGAAAATGTTTACATTCTTACTGAACACCAGTGACAAGTATGAATTCATCTTGCATTGTCCAACATGGTAGTCACGTGGCTGCTGAGCACTTGAAGTACAGCGAGCCCAAACTACAATGTGCTACTGGATTTCAAAGACTTCACAGGGAAAAAAATTTAAGATCTCAACTTTTATATTGATTATGTATTGATATGATGTTAAAAGTATTAAAGTGGATTTCAAACTTTTGTTTTTATCTTTTTGGTGTTTATTGAAAATTTTTATTTTCTTGATTATTGTGATACTGGGTATGAAAGCCAGGGCCTTCTATATGCTGGACAAGTGCTGTATTATTTAGCTGTACCCTCTGCCCACTTTCCCAGCTCATGTTAAATTACTTGTATGTCTCATATTTCTATTGGACAACACTGTTCTAAATGAACTGCAAACCTAATGTGAAAGGTTAAAATTGTAATGGTGGGGCTGAGGAGATGACTCGATGGATAAAGTGCTTGCCATGCAAATGTCAGTAACTGAGTTTGCATTCCCAGCTAGATGCTGTGGTTGGTTCTGTAGTCTCAGCACAACAAGGGCAAGGAGGGAGGCAGAGACAGGAAAATTTCCCAGCGTTTAGCTTAGCTAACTTGGCCAAAACGCCGTGGTGAACAAGAGACCCTGTCTCGAAACAAGGCAGAAAGTGACCAGCACCCAAAAAGTTGTCCTCTGACATCCACATGCATGCTGCAACTATACTTATACACAAATACACTTAAACACCACAACCAAAAAAAAAAAAACTGTAATAAAAGGAAACAGAAGCCGGGCATGGTGGCGCACGCCTTTAATCCCAGCACTCGGGAGGCAGAGGTAGGAGGATTGCTGTGAGTTCAAGGCCACCCTGAGACTACAGAGTGAATTCCAGGTCAGCCTTAGCTAGAGTGAGACCCTACCTCGAAAAACCAAAAAAAAAAAAAAAAAAAAAAAAAAAAAAAAAAAAGGAAACAGAATATCTGTGTGACAGGGTAAAAAAGGATATCTTTTAGTAAACTTCAAAAGCATAAGCTTTATAACAAAAGTTGATTACATGAAAAGGATTTCAGTCATTAGTGTTATGACAAAAGATATCTGAGGGCTGGAGAGATGGCTAAGTGGTTAAGGCACTTGCCTCCAGTGCCTAAGGCCCTGGGTTCAATTCCCCAGTACCCACATAAGCCAGACCCACAAGGTGGTGACCCTGGTGCTTTCTTTCTCACTCTCTGTATCTCTCTGCTAGAAAATGAATAAATATTTTTTAAAAAAGATATTTGAAAACTGGACTGGAGATATACTCAGCAGTTCAGGCACTTGCCTGTAAAGCAGAAGGATCTGAGTTTAATTCTCCAATACCCACATAAAGCCAGATGCAAAACTGGTGTGTGCATCTGGTTTGCAAGAGGCCCTGGTGCATCCATTCATATTCTCTCACTTTTTCAAATATTTTTAAAAAAGATATTTAGCTCGGCGTGGTGATGCACACCTTTAATCCCAGCACTCCGGAGGCAGAGGTAGGAGGATTGCAACGAGTTCGAGGCCAGTTTAAGACTACATAGTGAATTCCAGGTCAGCCTGGGCTAGAGTGAGATCCTACCTCAAAAAAAACAAAAAGAAAAAGAAAGAAAGAAAAAAAAAAAGGCCTACTGGCCTGGGTTGATTCTCCAACACTCACATAAACCCAGCAAAAAGTGGAGCAACAGGTGGCGCTTGTTTGCCGTGGCAAGGGACTCTCTCATGCCCAGACATACATACATATGCAAATAAAAATAGTTTTAAAGAACAGTTAATTGTGCCATTGGGGTGGGTCATAGTGTCAGTGATGGCCAGGAAGGAGAGAGCAGACATGCTGACACACCCCATCACCTGAGGAAGGACCTTAACTCAGGTAAAATCCAATCCTTGGTTTCCACACAGAAGAAAATTTCAGGACTAGCCAGTATGAAGAAAGATTGGGGTTATTAAAGATATTTTAGCCAGAACTGTGGGTTCACACCTGTAGCCCCAGCATTTAGGAGGCTGAGGCAGGCAGATAGGCATGAGTATAAGTCCACTCTGAGCTACATAATGAGTTCAGGAAAGCCTACCTCAAAAACAATACAAACCACCACCACCAAAAAAATGTCAGTTATTAAAATTGGAACGACAGTGATTCTTTTGAAATGACTGGGAAACGGAAAGAATTCAATGAAAGTAGCTGGAGAGAAGGGCATCTTGAGGAATTTGTGCCTTGATGGTATCCAGTATTTGCTATGGAACTACTACAATGAGAGATAAACTTGACCCATCAATCTCCCTAATCTCTACGCTTTGTTGGAGAACAATCTACCTAAGCAGCTTGCCGTCGGCCAGCAGGTGGTGCCCTAGGACTGCAGCTGAATTCTCAATGCTACAAAGTTGAGATGCGGCTGCCCAGCATCCTAGCAGCGTGGTGTGGATGTGGAGATCTTGCCACGCTGCCAAACCAGGAATCTCTCTGGGCCTTTGCATCAAACATTCTGCCTGGAGAGGTCAGCACTCCAGGAGCTGTGATGTACACACAATTACAGTTGAAGCTGCAGCGAAGGAAACAAGACCGGACCTTCACATATGAGTAAATCCGATAGAAATGCCTCTTAGACTTTGCCCAGCTCTGCCACAGACAGTTCCTCGGGTCTCAGTTTCCTCACTGCAGGAATGACTAGTTTGCTTAAGATGTAGCGCGCCTGGACTCCTGAGCCGTCGCCCCCATTCACCAGAGGGGTTGGCCAGCCCGCTAAGAAAACCCCTTGTGAGCAGAGTCAGGGAATAGCGGGCCCCTCCCCAACGGCCGAATAGCACGGCCCATTGTGATGGTTAGATTCCCCCGCGAAGATTGCACCCGGGCAGTGGTTGCGTCCCAAGCCCTTCTGACGTGTGAACCGCGACCCTCTCCCAGGGAGCTGATTGGCTATCCGGAGAAGGGGGCGGGCCAACCTCCGCTCTGCAGAGCCGTCACCAGATGACCCCGCCCCCGTGCCGGGCAGCCACTTGAGTGCGGCCGCGGGATTGGCCGTCGGCTCCCGTGCGGGAAGGGGGAGGGGAGGCCGCGCGCACACGCGCGTGCGTGAGCTGGCGCGCGAGAAAGGGCCCGGTCGCGCCGAGGCTCGAGCGGCCGTCGCCATTTTGTAGGGTTCTCTCTGACGCGGGACCCGCCGCCACCGCCGCCACCACCCGGAGGTACGAGAGGGTGCCGTGGGCGTGTGGCGGGCCCGGGGGTGGGCCCGGCCGGACCTCGGGCGGCCCGGGAAGGCCCGCGCTTGGCTTCGCATCTGGCGGCAGAAGGTCCCGGGAAGACAACGGGAGGAGGCGGGGCCGGGCTGGGGGGCGGGGCCGGGCTCGGGCCGCGGCTTTGTTGGGACGTGGGAGCCCGCGGTGGGGCGGCCGGGGTCCGGGGGAGGGCGCGGGTCCCTCACTGTGGAGAGGACACGCATTTCCCTCCAAAACCTTGCTCCTGAGGACAAGGCGCGCTCGTCTCGTCCCGCGAAGCTTGGGACCGAGCCGCGCGCCCCGACCCCCGCCGGTCTGCGCGTCCCCACCGCTGCCCTGCCCGGGAAAGCTGGCCGTCCTCGCCCACGGGGAATAGTGCTTCAGCGAGGGCCCTGAGAATGCCAGCATCTTTGCATAATTAACCTGAAATCGCTGCAGTGGCGTTGAAATTTCCTATTTCGCACCTGACTCATGAAATGTGGCCTCTTCCTTCCCAGGCTCTTGTCAGGATGGTGAAGCTGTTCATCGGAAACCTTCCTCGAGAGGCCACCGAGCAGGAGATCCGCTCCCTCTTCGAGCAGTATGGGAAGGTGCTGGAATGTGACATCATTAAGAACTATGGCTTTGTGCACATCGAGGACAAGACGGCGGCCGAGGATGCCATCCGCAACCTGCACCACTACAAGCTTCACGGAGTGAACATCAAT